>JAJOZX010001733.1:232500-280000 GCA_023014485.1 Bathynomus jamesi | reverse complement strand
TATATACATATACATATATATATATATATATATATATATAATATATATATATATATATATATATATATATATATATAATAATATATAAGTTACTTTAATATTTAATGTTTGTATGATATATAATTTGAAATAATTTATATGGATGTGAACCATGAGTAACCATAGTTAAATATGAAGCAATTAAATATAGTAGTTAAAACTAGGAGTTTGTTTAATTGTACATCTCTGGAACGAAGCAAAGAAGGAAGTTTATCGGTTTCCCCACAAACAAAAAATATAACCAGCAATGACCAAAGATAATATTACTTGGAAAGACAAAGCTTTGAAAAAGGCCCCTTTGTTTTAATACTTCCGCTGACGGCGCCTAAAAAACACTTTAATGCCATTTTTCTTTATTAAGAAAAATGAATAAAAATAATTTTGTTTTGTTTTAATTAAGAAAATGAGACTAAAATGTCTTTTTTTAGTGTTTTGTCTTAATGAAGAAAATGAAAAACTGGAGTAATGTTTAATTTTGCGTCGTCTAGTATTCTGCAGTTACTACTAGGGGTGATGGGGAGAGGAGGAGGGTGAAATGGCTAAGCTAAAATTCCATTCTGATTCGCGATAATGCGTTATGCTACATCTGCTTCGATGAAGAAGGGGGAAAAAAGGTCATTGATGAGAGACACGAGTTTCTCAAAAGAAAATGGTAGAAATAAAATAAAAATTTTTAGCATTTAATTAACGCAAACACCTGTTATGTTTAATTAAAAACTTAAAAAATTCAATTTCCGTTTAACTTCTTTTGCAACTTTTATAATCAATTATTTCACTCAAACCATTTCTTTTTTTTCTTTTTTTAGGACTGATTTGAAGCATGCGTGGCCAATTTTAATTCCGCCATCTTCTTTTTTTTTTTCCCCTTCCTCATTTTCTTGTTCTTATTTTATTTTTTTAAGTGATTTTGAAATCGAAATAATATTTTTAACTTGGATTATACGACTCAAAATTTAATTTAATTAACAAAATCCCCATAAAATAAAAATATTCTTTATTTAAAAAAAAAATTGGTTATAAATATTGATGTGGAATCCACCATGGACTCCGTTTCCATATATATTTACTTTTGTTACTTTTGTTGAGTTTCATCGACGGGGTAGGATCGACCTGCGGTCGACCCCTCTGCAGCATCCCGCCTCATTTGCGGGACTTGGTGAAGGAGGGAATTGCTCTCTGATCTCCTCCTGCCCTCGTAGCAGCCACGCATGGCTGGTCAGGGACTTTGCACAAGAATCTGTCCAGCTGGTTCTTGAAGTTATTCAGGTTGGTGTGCTGGAGATTCCTCACTTCTTTTGGAAGGACATTGAAAAGCTTTGGGCCCCGTATTCTGAGGGTATTTTCCATCCTCGTTTTCATGGCTCCTTGTCCCACTGCAGCTGGACCGTACAAAATCTGCCTCTTCTCTCATTCCAGTTTGTTTCTATTTCATTTCTGAGGTTAGGGACAGAGCCCTCAAGTATTTTCCATATGTATATTGTTGTGTACCGCTCGCGCCTTCTTTCAAGAGAGTAGAGTTCCAGGGATTGTAGTCGAGACCAGTATTCTTCACCTTCCGTTTCCTCTATCTTAGATGTAAAAGTCCTTTGTATAGTTTCAATGCTCGCAATGTCTCTTTTTCTGTGTGGGCTTGTGAGTACTGAGCAATACTTAATTATTGATAGGACTAGACTCTCCCATAATTTGGGCATGATGTTTGCTTTTCTGCTGCGGAAGCTCCTCCAGATGATTCCCATTATTTTTCTAGCCGTTATGATTTTGATTTTATAGTGCTCTCTGAATTCTGCATCCGACGACATTATTACTCCAAGATCCCTGACTTGTGGATTTGGTGTTATCTGTTTGGCTTGCGGAGTTTTGTACCCTGTTTTCTGTATCTCTTTGTTATTACCATATCTTAGAAGTTGGAATTTTTCTTCGTTGAACTTCATATTGTTGTCTTCTGCCCACTGGAATAATGTTTCAATGTCGTTTTGTAGTTTTCTTATGTCATTTTCGTTCAATATTTCCTTACATATCTTTGTGTCATCTGCGAAGCATGATGCAATACTGTCCTTAATATCTGCATCAATATCTGCAATCATTATTATGAACAGCAAGGGAGCTAATACTGTCCCTTGTGGGACAGAGCTCACGACTTCCGAGACTTCCGATTTAACTCCGTTTACCACCACTCTGCGTTCTTTGCGTCAAGAAATTAAATATCCACCTTCCTAGCTTTCCAGTAATTCCTGTATCCTTAAGTTTGTGTGCTATGATTCCATGGTCACATTTATCGAAGGCTTTAGCAAAGTCAGTATATATTACATCAATGTTTTGTCCTCGACACAATGTTCCTAATATTTTCTCCTGGTGGTCTAGTAGCTGTGACAGGCATGATCTATCCGCCCTGAAGCCATGTTGATTTGGGTTGTATAAGTCTTTTTCTTGTAGGTAGTAGGTAGTTTTTGCCTCTAATTATGCGTTCAAAACACTTTATAAGGTGTGAGGTGAGAGCCACTGGCAGATAATTTTTGGGCATTGCTCTATTACCACCTTTAAATAGGGGGGCAATGTTCGCGTTCTTTAAGGGAGTGGAAATTGTCCCGTGTCGAGTGATTTCCTCCATAGTAATTACAGCGGTTTTGCAATACTATCTGCATTTCTTCAGAAATGTGGCACTCCATGTGTCTGGCCCTGGCGCTGAATTGTCTCGCATCTGTGATAAGGCCGTAATTACATCTCCTTCCGTGAACTCGAAGTCCATTAATAAGTTTGTGCCGGGATTTGTTCTTGGTTGATCTGTATCAATGTCGAAAAACTCGTCTGGGTTTTCCACTTCCATCTCGGACTTAGGGGTGCTAAACACAGATTTAAATTGTTCCCCAAGCAGTTCACTTATTTCTTTCGGGTCATTTGTGTATTCGGCCTCCCCGTCTATCAACGGTCCAATACTCTCCTTACAGTGCATTTTCCTTTTCGCAAAAGTGTAGAAGTGTTTTGGGTTATTTTTTATGTTTTCTGCTACCTTATTTTCCTCCTCGTTTGTCTTATGTATGAATGTTTGCTTTAGGTCCATTTCTATTTCGCCAAGTTTCCTCTCTAGTTTGAGTCTCTGCATCAGTTCTGCATCTGTGGAGATGTTTTACGGTTCGTCTTCGTTGCCTGAATAGAGTCCTGATTTTCCTCTCGAGCTTGCTACGTTTTCTTTCCTGTCTCTCTGGAATATGTTTCAGTATTATAGGTTTGGTTTCCGTCTCTATTATACATAGTATTTCTTGTGGAGTCTTCTCGTGTAGTAGCAAATCCCAATTTACCTCCTTTAAATCTTTATTTACGTTTTCCCAACTTACTTTCTTTGAATTTATGTTTAAGCCTTCAAATATTCCATCTGCCTCTCTAGGATGCGTTTTCGGACCTCTGGGTGCTAACTTCAATTGTATATCCATGAGGTTATGGTCGGAGAACTTTGTGTGCGTTACTTTTTTATTTATTATTATCCGTTATTATTTGTCCAGATTAAATCCAAAACGCTCTCCTTTCTCGTGGCTTCACCGATTTCCTGGGTAAGGGCGTAATGTTCCATAATATCTAATAGCATTGTTGCTTGGGTTCTGTCATCTTTAGTAATGTTGCCATGAAACTTCTTAACATATATAACTTCGTCATTTTTCTTCCATGATATGAATGGGAAATTAAAATCTCCGAAAATTAGAATATTTGTTGCTGGAGTTTCAAGTAATTTTAATGTTTTCTATTTCACTTGTAGCAAATTGGAATTCACTTTTTGTGGTGTTTGGTGGTCTGTAGATGTTCATAATGGTTAGGTTCAGTTCTTTTACTTCTAATATAATAACTTCAACTGTGCTGTTTGATTTCTTTACCCTCACTTCACATGTGTAAGTGTTTTTCACGTAGATACAACACCCCCCTCCTCGTCCAGCCACTCTATCTGCTCTGTATATGTTGTAGTCCAGCAATGCTATTTCAGTATTCTCGATGTAGTTTTCACAGCCTTTTTCGCACTTATGTAAGTGTGTTTCCGTTAGGCATATGATATCTATGCTGGTTTCCGTAGCTAAATTTTGCAAATATTGTAATTTGCAGTCTGCATGGTCCGTATAGAGGCCTTGTATATATTTGTGTATAATACATTTACCGGGTTTCTAATCTTCGTGTTCGATTCTCCTAAATGATGGTCGTTTCCTGGTCGATGTAGGTTCCTGTTTGGTGTTATTGGTTGGGCCGCTGTTTTTGGGAGTATTGGGGTTGCGGCCCGTGATACCACTGTTGTTGTTGTATTATTGGTGGGTGGTTTTGAATAGGAGGGTGATGTGCGTAATGTTGTGGTGCATATGTTTGCGGCGTTCTGTCTCTCCTTATTAGAAGGGCAAGCTGAGCTTTTATTATCCTCATTTCTTCTAAAAAATATGTTTCATTACTCTTGCTATTTCTTCTACAGGGTGGGCCGTAAGTTTCCATACATAGGAAAAATAAACATTTTTTTATGGACAACCATTTTTATTTATATAATATGCTCTACATGGTTGCCATTGTTTTGAAAACACATTTCAATACGTGTTCCCCACTGTTGATGAACACGCATTAGCACAGTTGACGTTATGCTTGTAATGGCGTTGGTGATACGTTCCTTTAGATGATTTATGTCTCGTATCTTTTCCTGATACACCATGGCCTTCAAGTGCCCCCAAAGATAGAAATCAAGGGGGGTGAGATCTGGGGATCTGGGAGGCCACTCCACAGGACCACGCCGACCAATCCAAGCATCCGGAAACTGCTGCTGATCCAAATACCGACGCACGTGAAGACCATAATGAGGTGGAGCTCCATCTTGCTGGAAGTAAACTGGGAAGTTACCTTCCTCGTTTAGCAGGGATGGGAAAATCTCTTCTTGCAACATGTTAAGATACCTTTCGGCATTAAGATTTCCACTGACAAAAATTGGTCCAATAATTCTGTCACCCCATATCCCGGCCCACACCATCACTTTACCGGCACCTTGCATCTTCGTCGGACTCAGCCAGTTAGGGTTAGCATTACTCCAATAACGTATGTTTTGCCGATTAACCTCTCCATTGACGTAAAAATTTGCTTCATCAGTAAACAAGATCTTACGTCAAACGCATATTCTTAGGGTATCTGAAACATAAAAACAAACGTTTAATTTTTCCTATGTATGGAAACTTACGGCCCACCCTGTATATCGAATATGATCTGTTCTTTCCCGTTCTCTTCTTCGCGTACCCTTTATGTGAAAATGCGGGCACTCTATGTTCAGGCATTTTTCTCAGTAATTGACTGTCTGCACATACGAGGGTGAAAAAAGTTGCAGTTTGGTCCGTACTTGCACTTCCCATTCCTCATCATATAGAAGCATTTTGTAGGGTGTTTGTATATGCAATTTGAGCCATATTTGCACGCACCTATTTTATAATATTCGCATATGGCCCGTCGTTTAAATTCCCTCTGAGTCTTATGTGATTCAATTTCCTTCTTCTGCTTCGCCACCACTTCTTCCCTACTCAGTGGGGTTGTTTTCTTCGGTGTGTATTTCGTATCTCCCTCTTCTGCCGTGGGTACCTCTTTTTCTGAGGCTGCTTTCGCCCCTCCCTGTAGTGTGTTTTCTTTTTCCTTCTCGGTTGTGCAGGCGTTTTCTGTTTCATGTTTTTCTGTCGGTAAAACTGCTGTACTTGATTCTTCTATTTCAACATTTTGTGTTCCCCTCTGCACTAATTTTCCATTGTTTTCCATGCACTTGACGCATAAGAAACCACAAAGGCCTATGAGTTTGTTATTTATTCTATTTACCATTTTCCTGAGCACACATATATATATATTTTTTTTTTTAAAAAGAGATTCTAAAGCGACAACAAACATCAGTTTATTTTTACAAACGTTTTGGAAGTACTCTTTCCATCTTCAGAGTTGAAAAAACATTTACTTACATTAAAATTAAGTTTAAAAATTTAAAAATTTAATAATCAGGAATGGAAAAGATAAATGAATATTTACAATCTCAGGCAATAAAAGGTTACAATTACAATAAAAAGTTACAATAATTAAAATCTAAAAAAATAAAAAAATAAAAAAAAATATATATATATATATATATAAATTCAATTTACCACTTATAGCATAACTGAGGTTTGGTAATACTTTAAAGACGGTTTTAATTTACAAATATAAAGCTATTCGAATATTTTCAGGTCATTAGTACAGGGTGTTCATAAAGTCACACAAGTAAATATGCATGTACACTTCACCATATTCACTTGCGTGACATTATGAACACCCTGTACTATAACAACTGTCAATAATTTGAAAATCTGAAAAACGGAGACGTGGGTTATTGTTTACCGCATGAGTTTTGATAGTCGAATGTGGAGGGTGGGAGAGAAGGCGCAAAGTACGATAATTCAAACCTAAATGCTCATGCGCGCGAATTTTAAAGTGGCGCTCAGAACAGCCAACATATCCTGCATTGCAGTCAGGACATACATAGGAATAAACAAGGCATGAGCGTAGATCACGAGTTAAGGATTCTTTTTGTTTAAAAAATAATCCAATTGATTTGTCATTTTTAAAAATAAATTTAAATATTATTTGAAAATAAAGATTGCGCGATAAGAACTTCAACTTTCTTTCCATTTGATAGAGCCGATGTAGGGCATACTTATATATTTAATATCTTTCAGGACAGTTGGCAAGTTGAATTTTGGTGCGTAAATATTACTGAGAAAGTTTTTAATACGAGATTCTACCAAATCCTTAAGATAAAGGTTATTGGAAAAGCAATTTAATAAGAATTTAAACTCAGTATCCAAAAAGTTAAATGCTGATGCGATTATATACGCCCTATTTAGAAGAATAAAATACCATTAATTTAAAATAATTTTGGTTTTGAAGCTGAGAAAATTAAAGTCCAAACCTGCGTACGTCTTTTTCCTATAAACTGAAGTTTCAAAAGAATTATTAAATCTTGTTACCAGTACATCCAGAAATGAATGAGACCCATTATTTTCTGTCTTCATAGTAAACTTTATGTTGGAGTGTTTATTATTATTCTTATAATTATTTAATATATGTGAGGAATTGAGCAGCATAGTCTGAGGACTCGAAGATAGTAAATGTATCGTCCACATATCGTTTGTATATTTTAGGTTTGAATTCTATTGGACACTCTCTTAACCATTTTTCTTCATGATAAAACAGAAAGGTATTAGCCATGGTTGATCCCAACAAATTACCCAATACCCATGGCAAAGCCACCTGGATGTAAGTAAAGAGAATCACTGCATATAAATCTGTTGTCGGCAAGGGCTAGTTTTAAGAGGTGGTTAAATACTTGCAATTGTAATCTTATCATCGGGAAAGAGGCCATCAGTACAAATATCTATGGTTTCATAGAGAGGGACATTAGTATAAAGTGATTCAACACCATAACTCACCATACAAAGCCTCTATTAGCGTCTTTCCACCTAGTGGCAGAATCAACAAAACCGTACAAGTTAGATATTGAGAATTCATTTGCAGTGAGAGGCTGAATAAATTTCATCAAATACTTAGCAACATTAAAAGTATGAGCATTACATGCTGAAAGAATCAGGCGGATTGAGCAATTGGGTTTGTGCACTTTAGGGAGACCATAAAGTATACTGGGAAAAGAGGCTGAGGCATACAATTCTTTGTATTTATTTTTAAAAAATGGAACCAGATTATTTCCAGATTCTTAAATGTCTGTTACGTTTGTCTTCCATTTGTATAGTAAAGAAAGAGGGTTTGTGATAATGATTTGAACTTAGATCTATCGGAAAGAATCTCATCAATTTTGGTTATGTAGACTATTTTACCGAAGATAACCACTCGCTTGCCTTTATCAGATTTGGAAATGATAATGTCCTTCTCCTTTGATGGAGATTTTAAAATGATAATATCCGATTTACTAATCAATAACGAAAAAAAGTTCCCAGAATTTAAAGTTATAATAATACTTATGAATAACACTGTGAAACAAGCCTGTTTCATCTCTCTCTCTCTCTCTCTCTCTCTCAACAATGTACGTAAGGATTGCTCATGCATACAAATCGAACGAAATAACAAAGTGGCACAGTCAATCTATAGATGGTTCAAGGGATCTATCTTTCCACACATTTCGTCCATGGAACATTGTGTTTCGACATCCTTGTAACTTAACTTAAACTGATGCTCTTTTTGCCTTTCATGTAAACACTCACAACGCTTTCTGGAGAGAAAACAATATGGTTTGACGTCTTACAACTTCTTGCTTTCTGGAAGCCTGTCTACCGTTATTTTCTGATTTTGCGTAAAATTGAAAATAATACTGCATACTATTTTCAGGTTTCAGCAGTCAATGGTTATATATTTTTTTATGCAGGTAGGAGGGGGTCAAGGGCGAATGCCCGCAAAAGCCCCCTCTTCCCCTTCCCCATAGAAGAAGAGAGCCAAAATCAAGGTCCAGGGTTTGACCTCAGTTCATAGAAAATTTGTAACATGATAAATTAATTGGATAAAACGTCAAAACATTATTTAGTGAATTGTGCAATTAATAATCACATTACATAGTGTGTATAAATATATAATGGTTGATATATATGTGTATATATATATATATATATATATATATATATATATATATATATATATATATATATATATATATATACACAGGGTGGGCCGTAAGTTTCCATACATAGGAAAAATAAACATTTTTTTATGGACAACCATTTTATTTATATAATATGCTCTACATGGTTGCCATTGTTTTGAAAACACATTTCAATACGTGTTCCCCACTGTTGATGAACACGCATTAGCACAGTTGACGTTATGCTTGTAATGGCGTTGGTGATACGTTCCTTTAGATGATTTATGTCTCGTATCTTTTCCTGATACACCATGGCCTTCAAGTGCCCCCAAAGATAGAAATCAATGGGGGTGAGATCTGGGGATCTGGGAGGCCACTCCACAGGACCACGCCGACCAATCCAAGCATCCGGAAACTGCTGCTGATCCAAATACCGACGCACGTGAAGACCATAATGAGGTGGAGCTCCATCTTGCTGGAAGTAAACTGGAAGTTACCTTCCTCGTTTAGCAGGGATGGGAAAATCTCTTCTTGCAACATGTTAAGATACCTTTCGGCATTAAGATTTCCACTGACAAAAATTGGTCCAATAATTCTGTCACCCCATATCCCGGCCCACACCATCACTTTACCGGCACCTTGCATCTTCGTCGGACTCAGCCAGTTAGGGTTAGCATTACTCCAATAACGTATGTTTTGCCGATTAACCTCTCCATTGACGTAAAAATTTGCTTCAATTCGTTGCTCTTTCGTCAAACGCATATTCTTAGGGTATCTGAAACATAAAAACAAACGTTTAAATTTCCTATGTATGGAAACTTACGGCCCACCCTGTATATATATATATATATATATATATATATATATATTATTAACCATTATATATATATATATATATATATATATAATATATATATATATATATACCAAATCCCGCAAATGAGGCGGGATGCGAAAATAAGAAGTGAACTTTCAGGCTCATGTTGCAGCCTAAGGCGCAAAACTTTTTAAGCATACTTTCCACCAGTCTTTCATAATTTTGGCTTTTGTAGTTTCCCAAGAAGTTTTCAACAACATCTTTGAAACCAAGCCATGCTTCTTTTTCTTTATTGGTCATTGTGTTTTAACATCCGCATCCGCACTTCTGACTGCGGATGTTATGCGGATATTACTCTAATAAATTATGCAATTTACAATTAAATTAGCTTATAAGGCCCAGTCATGCACATTTCATGTAAAGTATTAATTACACCGGTCTGCATGAAAATCGATTTCTTTATTTGAGTTGTGATTCTGAAGCAGTTCGCTGCGCTGAATTAAAAAATGCTACTAGTTTTTTCTATCACCCACAGTTTTAAAGTTATTAGCAAAACAATTTTGGGGCGTTTTGTAATTTTTTACCTTTTTTATCTTTAATTAATTTCGTTTTTTCATATTTTTCAGATAGATAATTCTAACATTACGTCTTTAAAATTTTAATAATGGCTTCTAGAGGATGTACCCATAGTCCAGACATATTTTGTTATATTTGTGGTCGGTATGTTGTTGTAAAACAAAGGACAAATGTAACGACCTTCATTAAGAGAGCTTATCATGCTTATTTTGGAATTAAATTAGGAGATCAAGACAAAAGTTGGGCTCCACACAAGGTTTGTCTTACGTGTGTTGCGGCACTAAGGAATTGGAGCAAAGGTAAAAAGAAAAGTTTGCCATTTGGGATCCCTATGGTATGGCGTGAGCCTAGAAACTATACCGACGACTGCTACTTCTGTTCTTGCAATGTTAAAGGTTATAATGCAAAGAATAAAGAGAGCTTTCAATACCCAAGTCTTCCATCTGCAATAAGGCCGGTACCCCATGGTCCAGAAGTTCCTATTCCCCGCCCACCCGAGAGTCTGGATCAATACAATTCAGATTCTGATTCAGCTCCAAATCCAGACAATGATGATGTTTATGACCGAGATCATCCTAAACCATTAGCCCAAGCCGAACTAAATGACTTAGTCAGGGATTTGAATCTGCCTAAGGACTCTGCAGAACTTTTGGGGTCTAGATTGCACGAGAACAATTTATTGGCATCCGACACATACTTCGCTTGGTACAGAAATCGTGAGAAAGACTTCGTGCCTTTTTTCGAAGAAGATGGTCCCTTGGTATTTTGCAAGGACATCACAGGATTAGTGTGCAAGCTAGGCATCGAATACCAAACCAGTGACTGGAGGTTGTTATAGATTCCTCTAAAACCAGTCTAAAAGGAGTGTTACTACACAACGGTAACAAATATGCATCAATCCCAGTGGCCCATTCTACTCATTTAAAAGAGACTATGATAACATGAAACTGCTTCTGGAAAAAATTCAGTATCAAAATCACAGATGGATATTGTGTGGGGATCTCAAAGTCCTTTGCATGTTACTTGGGCAGCAATCAGGATACACTAAGATGCCATGTTTCATCTGCGAATGGGATAGTCGAGCACGTGACCACACTGGAAGAGGAAACTTGGCCTCCTAGAGAGAATCTTACCCCAGGATCAAAGAACATTTTACATGAACATCTAGTTGATCCAATAAAATCCTCCTACCACCCTTGCACATTAAGTTAGGCTTGATGAAGCAGTATGTCAAAGCATTGAATAGAGAAGGTGAGTGTTTCAAGTACATTTGTTCAAAATATCCAAAAATTAGCTACGAGAAATAATAGGAAGGTGTTTTTATAGGTCCTCAGATTAGAAAGTTATTGACAGACGATCATTTCCTGAACACAATGACCAATAAAGAAAAAGAAGCATGGCTTGGTTTCAAAGATGTTGTTGAAAACTTCTTGGAACTACAAAAGCCAAAATTATGAAAGACTGGTGGAAAATATGCTTAAAAAGTTTTGCGCCTTAGGCTGCAACATGAGCCTGAAAGTTCACTTCTTATTTTCGCATCTTGACCGTTTTCCCCGAAATCTCGGAGATGTCAGTGAGGAGCAAGGGGGACGATTTCACCAGGACATCAAAGCCATGGAAAGAAGATATCAAGGAAGATGGCATACAAATATGATGGCGGATACTGCTGGTGTCTGCAACGAGATCAGCCTAACGCACAGCATAAGAAAACATCAAAGAAGCACCGGTTTAGTCGTCATTGGTCAGATCTACCTTCGTAGTCTTAAGTCTTTGGAATAAGTCCTGAAATGTTGCGAGTAAAGAAGGTAAATATATTTTGTTTCTTTCAGTTATTTTTTTATTCTTTCATAACAAGCAATATGCTTGTCCAAGAGCTAGGAGCTATTTAATTCTGCTTTAATTAGGTTTTACTCTATCACCTAAAGATTTCGTGCTACAAGGGTGTTGTAATCCTCATCTGTCCCCAAATGTTAACCACCCATTGATGGGAGGGGAGAGAGTATTTTGCTGGGAACGGGACTGGTTGTTATATATATTTACCCTACATTTATTATGTAAGCGTTACTGTAGTCTATAACAACAATTTATGGTTTAGCATGTGCAATCCAATGTTGGTCTCGATAAGATGGTTCACATTTGGGGATAAATGGGGGATTTATGACACACCCTGTAGTAAGAAAACCATACGTGATAGGAAAAAACTAACTATATTTTTGAGATCAGCGCACTCAAATTATATAGAATCACCAACTTGTTTGTAAAAATCGATCGACAAGTTTTCAAATGTGTACTGTGTTATTAATGAAGAAACAGATATATAAACTTCAAAATATAAATACCTGGTAACTCAGAAATTGAGTGAAACTTGTTTCATTGAATTTTCTGTGGCTGAAACTCCTGAGAAAGTTATTATTTTTATCATAATGAAAATTAATATTAATTTTAATTCTTATGCATTGCCTGCCATAATAGTAATATCACGAAATTTGAAAAATTATGTCATATGTTCATAATTCTATATTATATTGATAGATTAACTAAATATCCGCATCCGCATCCGCATTCGCGGATATTGAAGTTAAAGATCTGCATCCGCATCCGCAGATGTTTGAAAAACTGACATCCGGTCCACCACTAATATACAGCGTCCCAAAGAAATGTATACCCACTTTGTTCGATAATACCAGCTATGAGGATAATAAATATATTACTTTTTATATTTTTTTTAATAAAGAATTTTCTCCTGAATCTAAATAGTAATTATTTTTATTAAAATTGAAGAACAAAAAGTTACAGATGTTTAAATTATAATTATTATTTTCGAGACTTCAGTGCGATATTTTCTAATATTTTAACCGACTGTTTTGAGATACTTATGTTTAGTGTTGATATTGAAGCATAAATGTTGTAATTATTAGTTAATTCAAAAAATTTCAAATTCCATGGTTAAATGACACTTTATCTAAGATGTTCGACGTCTTCCAGAACGTTGTTTTTGTAAGTTTTGCACAGTGCCGTCGGTTTCAAACTTATCTCGTATACGTGGAAAAATATTAGAAAATATCGCACATGAAGTCTCGAAAATAATAATTATAATTTAAACATCTGTAACTTTTTTGTTTTTTCAATTTTTAATAAAAATAATTACATATTTAGATTCAGGAGAAAATTCTTTATTAAAAAAATATAAAACGTAATATATTTATTATCCTCATAGCTGGTATTATCGAACAAAGTGGGTATACATTTCTTTGGGACACGCTGTAATATATATATATATATATATAATATATATATATATATCTATATATATATATATATATATATATATATATATATAGATATATTAAATGTTGTTCAGTGTTGAAAACATTAAACATTCCTCAAGATAAGTCTCGAACCCATGGTCGCTGATTACGAAACCAGAACACTATAACCACTCAACCATCTAAAAAAAAAATAATCTCAATATCTATTCTAAATTTATTGTGACGTGACATGATTTTTAAGCATTATATATAAAAAGAAAATAATTTACAATTTAATATCACGTGATACTGATTTTTAGCTGAACAAAGAACGATTCTGACCAAGACTGACGTTATCAATCTTTTATCGGTTGTTATTGTTTGATATCTTATAAAGAATTTATTCAAGTCTAAATCAACCTTGATAACGTCACTTACAATCAACATTGAAATAGTGACACTGAAATCACCGAAACAACTTTGATAATTCATCCTCCAAAAACAAATTATTTCAGTGTTGATTGAAACCATTGTTTTTTGGGATTTATGTATTCGTCGGGTATGTAATTATGTAGTTCAAATCTGCCTTCAGAAGTACTTTGAACTTTTAATCAGAAAAGGATACTGTGAAGAGAGAGACATGAAAGAAAGAAATTTTTATATAACTGTTTGTGTGTGTGTGTATATATATATATATATATATATATATATTATATATATATATTATATATATATATATATTATATATTAAAATGTTTGGCAACTTTGAAAGTAAAATTAAATTAATTACATGTCATTCCAGAGTAAATATACACATAATATATATATATATATACTGTATATATATATATAATATATGGTACAAAGAGCAATGAACATGGGCAATACATGGTTACGACAGATGACAAACACGAGGCGCAGGAAACGCATTGCAGGAAAGCACGCTACAGCAGGAACACGAGGCTCAGGACAACACGATACAGGAAAGCACGCTACAGCACGCTACGCTAGAGGAAGATGCAAAAGCAGCCTCAGAGAATGAAATATCCCCCGCAAAGAGAGAGATAACAGGAACACAAAAGAGAAAGAGAGGGATACCAGGAATACAAAGGAGAAAGAGGAAGATACCAAGAACACTAATGAAAACTCGTCGAAGACAAAAATACCACTGAGTAGGGAAGAAGTGGTGGCGAAACAGAAAAAAACAATTGAATCAAATAGGGCTCGTAAGGAGATTAAACGACGGGCCATATGTGAATACTATAAAACAGAGTCGTGCATATATGGAGGAAACTGCAGGTACAGTCACCCAAAAAATGCTTCGATATGATGAGGAATGGAAGATGCAGATACGGACAAAACTGCCACTTTTTCCTATGTGCAGACAGTCACTGACAGAGAAAATGCCTAAATATAGAGTGCCCATATTTTCACATAAAGGGTACCCAAAGAAGAGAACGGGGAAGAACAGACCCTGTCCGTATTAGAAGTAACAACAGGAGAAAGGAAACAAATTTTTTCGAGGAAATGAGAACTATAAAAGCACAGCTTGTCCTGCTAACAAGAAAGGACAGGAATCCGCAGGTATATTCCCTACACCATTACATATATCACCCCTCTATCCAACACCACCCACTGATATTACAACCACAGTGATATCAAGTGCCGCAACCCCAATTCTCCCAAATGCAGCGGCCAAACCAAAAACACCAAACAGGGACCGACATCGACCCGGAAACGACTACTATATATAGGAAAACTGAACACGGAAATTAGAAACCCAATAAATGTTTTGTACATAAATATTTAAGGCCTCTACACGGACCATGCAGGCTGCAAATTACAATACTTACAGAGTTTAGCTACCGAATCCAGCATAGATATTATATGCCTAACGGAAACACATTTGCATAAATGCGAAAAAGGCTGTGTAAACTGTATCGAGGATACGGAATTAGCATTGCTAGACTACAACATACACAGAGCAGATGGAGTGGCTAGACGAGGGGATGGGTGTTGCATCTACGTGAAAAATACATACATGTGAAGTGAAGGTAAACAAATCAAACAACACAGTTGAAGTTATTATATTAGAAGTAAAAGAACTGAACCTAACCATTATGAACATCTACAGACCACCAAACACCACGAAAAGTGAATTCCAATTTGCTACGAATGAAATGGAAAAATATTAAAATTATTTGAAACTCCAGCAACAAATATACTAATTTTCGAAGATTTTAATTTCCCATTCATATCATGGAAGAAAAATGACGAAGTTATATATGTCGAGAAGTTTCATGGCAACATTACTAAAGATGATAGAACCGAAGCAACAATGCTATTAGATATTATGGAACATTACCCCCTTACCCAAGAAATATGTGAAGCCACAAGAAAAGAGAACGTTTTGGAATTAATCTTGACAAATAACAACGAGATAATAATAAATAAAAAAGTAACGCACACAAAGTTCTCCGACCATAACTTCATCGATATACAATTGAAGTTAGCACCCAGAGGTCCAAAAACGCATCCTAGAGAGGCAGATGGAATATTTGAAGGCTTGAACATAAATTCAAAGAAAGTAAATTGGGAAAATGTAAATAAATATTTAAAGGAGGTAAATTGGGAATTGCTACTTCACGAGAAGACTTCACAAGAAATACTATTTATAATAGAGACTGAAACGAAGCCTATAATACTGAAACATATTCCAGAGAGATAGGAAAGAAAACGTAGCAAGCTCGAGAGGAAAATCAGGACACTATTCAGGCAACGAAGACAAACCGTAAAACATCTCCACAGATACAGAACTGATGCAGAGACTCAAACTAGAGAGGAAACTTGGCGAAATAGAAATGGACCTAAAGCAAACATTCATACATAAGACAAACGAGGAGGAAAACAAGGTAGCAGAAAACATAAAAAATAACCCAAAATACGTTTGAGAAAAGGAAAATGCAGTGTAAGGAGAGTATTGGTCCGTTGATAGACGAAGAGGCCGAATACACAAATGACACGAGAGAAATAAGCGAACTGCTTAAGGAACAATTTAACTCTGTGTTTAGCACCCATAAGTCCGAGACGAAAGTGGAAAACCCAGACGAATTTTTCGACATAGATACAAATCAACCAAGAACAAATTCAGGCACAAACCTATTAATGAGTTTCGAGTTCACGGAAGGAGATGTAATTACGACAGATGCGAGACAATTCAGCGCCAGGGGCAGACACATGGAGTGCCACGTTTCTGAAGAAATGCAAACAGAGTATTGCTAAACCACTATACTTACTATGAAGGAAATCACTCGACACAGGACAATTTCCACACCCCTTAAAGGACGCGAACATTGCCCCCCTATTTAAAGGTGGTAACAGAGTAATGCCCAAGAATTATTATCGACCAGTGGCTCTCACCTCACACCTTATGAAGTGTTTTGAACGCATAATTAGAGGTAAAACTACCTACTACCTACAAGAAAAAGACTTATACAGCCCAAATCAACATGGCTTCAGGCTGGAAGATCATGCCTATCACAGCTACTAGACCACCAGGAAAAAATATTGGAAACATTGTGTCGAGGACAAAACATAAATGTAACATATACTGACTTTGCTAAAGCCTTCGATAACTGTGACCATGGAATCATAGCACACAAACTTAAGAATACAGGAATTACTGGAAAGCTAGGAAGAAGGATATTTAATTTCTTGACGCAAAGAACACAAAGCGTGGTGGTAAACGGAGTTAAATCGGAAATCTCGGAAGTCGTGAGCTCTGTTCCACAAGGAACAGTATTAGCTCCCTTGCTGTTCATAATAATGATTGCAGATATTGATGCAGATACTAAGGACAGTATTGTATCATGCTTCGCAGAAGACACAAAGATATGTAAGGAAATATTGAACGAAGATGACATAAGAAAATTACAAAAATGACATTGAAACATTATTCCAGTGGGTAGAAGACAACAATATGAAGTTCAACGAAGAAAAATTCCAACTTCTAAGATATGGTAATAACAAGGAGCTACAGAAAAAAGCGTACAAAACTCTGCAAGCCAAACAGATAACACCACGTGCATAGGTCAGGGATCTTGGAGTAATAATGTCGTCGGATGCAGAATTCAGATAGCACTATAACATCAAAATTACAACGGCTAGAAAAATAATGGGAATCATCTGGAGGAGCTTCCGCAGCAGTAAAGCAAAGATCATGCTCAAATTATGGAAGAGTCTAGTCCTACCAATAATTGAGTATTGCTCAGTACTCACAAGCCCATACAGAAAACGAGACATTGCAAACAGTGAAGCTATACAAAGAACTTTTACGTTTAAGATAGAGGAAACGGGATGTGAAGACTACTGGTCTCGACTACAATCCCTGGAACTCTACTCTATCCCGAAAGAAGGCGCGAGCGTTACACAATAATATACCGGGTGGGCCAAAAAAACTATTACCCAACTTTTGAAAAAATATTGTGACTCATCCTGTAAATTGATCTTACTGCTGAGGCCGTATGCTCTACCCATACTTTTACTCTTTCAAACGCTGGCTTTGAATCTAGATTCAACGCCCCAGGAGTAGAGGTACAGGCTCACAGCTGGAGGGAGGTATCAGAATATGGTGCTCAATTGAAAAGCGGTCAAAATCAGCAACTGATACTTTCAGATGACAGTCAGTTTCTCCATAAATAATTAATTTAACTAATTTTTACACAAAATAATTAATTTATTTCTTTTTCATTTCAAACTATCATTCTGCTATAGTTGGTGAACAAGTTATAACATAATGAAATACTTTTTGGAAGATGAAGCATTGATATTGAACCTACGTAAGAAACACTGAGGTGCAAAACGAATGAAGAAAGTTTCCAAATAAACGATGGATGATATCTGGACTTCAACATCTCATAAAGAAAATCGATATCACAGGGTCGACCAAACGAAAAGAAGGCAGTGGAAGGCCAAAAACATCACGTACTGAGGAAAATATTGACACGGTTTTATTCATGGTATGCAGTCTAAGAAGAACGGCCCAGCACCCACAAGTCCGTTATAGAGAAATTTAAAAAACTACTGGTATTTCTCGTTCTAGTGTTCGTCGTATAGTAAAAGATGGTCGGGTCTTAAATGTTTTAAAAGAGTCGAAGTTCATAAGCTCTCTGCATCAAATAAGCAAGCAAGAGTTGAAAAATGTCGTGCTCTGTTAGATTGATTCTCAGACAGAGAAGTGTCGAAAATATGGTTCAGCGACGAGAAGACCTTTACGGTTGCTTCAACAATAAACACACAAAATGACCGAGTTCATGGAAGAGAGGACAAAAAATCTATCAGTCTAGATCGACTTTGCAGGGAACGTCCGCATTTTTCTCAAAAAAGTCATGGTTTCAATCTTATTTCAAAGTTAGGAAAGTCAGGGATTGTTTTTGTTGATCAAAATTCCAAAATCACTGCTGCTTATTACTAAGAAAAAATTCTTGATGCGGTATATCTGTGGTGAGCAAGGTTGCAAGCATGCATTGCTAATGGAGGAGGGCACATTCCGCATAATCTTGGACTCAATTAGGTAACTGTATACAAACAGAAAGTTTTTCTACTCGTGTCTGTATAACAGCGAATTACAAAATAATGGTTACAGTTAGCAAAACTCCAACTTCACCATGATATAGACCACGAAATTCTATAAGGACACATATATTGATTGTACAAATAACACTTGATAAAGGTAAAATTATATTGTTCAAAATCAGGGTAATAGATTTTTTGGCCCACCGTGTACATATGGAAAATACTCGAGGGCTCTGTCCCTAACCTTAGAAATGAAATAGAAACAAACTGGAATGAGAGAAGAGGCAGATTTTGTACGGTCCCAGACAAGGGACAAGGGACCATGAAAACGAGGATAGAAAATACCCTCAGAATACGAGGCCCAAAACTTTTCAATGTCCTACCAAAAGAAGTGAGGAATCTCCAGCACACCGACCTGAATAACTTCAAGAACCAGCTGGACAGATTTCTGTGCAAAATCCCTGACCAGCCATGCGTGATTGGCTACGAGGGCAGGAGGAGCTCAGACAGCAATTCCCTCCTTCACCAAATCCGGCAAATGAGGCGGGATGCTGCAGAGGGGTCGACCGCAGGTCGATCCTGAACCGTCGTTCAAACTCACCTAAAGTAACCTAAAGTAATTTATAGCTCGTAACCTTGTAGCAGTTCCGTGCGTTGGTCTCTCTTCACACGAAGGTCAAACTGGTGGCCTCACCTCTAAGCCTGGCTTAGCATAAGAGCAAGTTGCTTTCTTGCGATCTCCATCGCACATAGCCAGGCACACCCGGCTCATCTAGTACCGTCCTGAGCCAGGCGTTTAGTCTTCTTTTGAAGAATTCTACGTTGACACCAGTAATGTTCCTGATCTCCTTCGGAAGCTCATGGCCCCCTGGCAACCAAGCTATTTTCTTTTAGAGTTGAGGGTGTCCCTTATCTGGACTTTAGTTTGGGAACACTACACATTCTACCTTTTCTATTTTCCACTGTTGTTTGGGTGGTTACTGGGTTCAGCCTGAGGTTAGATACCAGTTTTTCCATTATTTTCCACGTGTAGATTATGGTGTATCTCTCTCTTCTATATAGATTTAATTTATGAAGTCTTTCCCAGTAGTTGAGTTCTTTCCAGCCATCAATCTTGGCTGTGAAATTTCTTTGAATTTCTTCTAGATTTTTAATTCTTCCTTTTTATATGGGGAAGAACGTCAAGTTTTGGTATGAACAGTATTTTCAGCATGGGAATCATTACTATCTTGTCCCTTCTTTTAAAGATTCTCAGTATCTCCCGCAACTCCTTTTGCTTTCTTTATCGCTATCTAATTTTGTGTCTCAAATTTTGCATTGTCGTTCATTATAACCCGTAAGTCTATTGCATCCTTGCTTCTCTGAATTTCCTATCTATTTGGGGCATAATATGATGTCCATTTTAGCCCCTCATTTCTTCCATATCTCAAGAGCTGAAATTTCTTGGTGTTAAATTTCACGTCGTTGTCTTCTCACCATTTGTATATTCTATTTGTGTCTTTCTGTAGGACCTCCACCTATTCTGCATCACTGATTTTTCTGTTGATTTTTGTATCGTCTGCAGAGAATGTTACTATACTGTTGTTGGTTACTTCATTGTCTGAGTCTGTTAGCATGATAATGAATAGGAGTGGGGCCAATACTGTTCCTTGTGGTACTGAGCTACGTATTTCCGATTCTGATGATGATATACCTTGGATTTCTATGACCTGCTGACGTTCTCTGACGAAATTGTAGATCCATTTTTCCACTTTGCCTGTTATTCCCATACGTTTCATTTTATGTGCTTTTCTACCACGATCACATTTGTCGAACGCTTTAGCAAAATCCGTGTACATGACATCGTAGTTTTCATTGCTTTCAAGTGCGTCTATGATATTGTTATAGTGCTCTGTTGGTTGTGAAAGGCATAATCTTCGTGCTCGCAATCTATACTGGTTCTCGTTGAATCTTTCCAGTGTCTCCAAGAAATCATAGATTATCTCTCTACCTATTCTTTCAAATACTTTGTTGAGGTGGGGCGTTAGAGATACCGGTCTATAGTTCTTTGCTGAGATCTATCTCCTCCTTTATATATAGGGACAATGTTTGGTCTTTTCAGGATGCTCGGTATTTTCCCGTGTCCAGGGATCTTCTCCATATCCAGTATAGGTGTGTGGCTATTTCATTTTTACCGTTTTTAATAAATAAGGCGTTCCATTTCTCCGAACCTGAAGCTGAATGCGGTTTCATTCGTCCTATAGCACGCGCTATATCTTCTTGGGTAAAATCAAAACTTGTTATACACTTTCCTTGTAATTTCTCTTCAAAGAATATATCTCTGTCAGGTATCACTTTGTCACTTTTAATTAATCAATCAATGCTTAAGGCATCTGTAGTTACAGCTTGAAATCATCAGAAACACAAGTCATGCAAAGCTCATATATATATATATATATATATATATAGGCGCTGCTTCCATCAGTTTAAAACATGATATAATATGACCTTGGGGTATGCCGCATTTCATACCCGTGTGGTCCTTATTTCACTCGATCACCTTTGGCATTATATGAAGTAATATACGAAGCAAGAAAGATAATTATTCCTTACTTATTTATACAAGAACATTAACAACAATGAAATGAATTGGGTCTTATTGTCCGCTGAGAACTTAAAATAAGTTATAAATTACAAGAACACAATTGGGAGACAAGACACTTGAGTTTTATTTGAGTTGCATGCAAATGAGTGCTTTTTAAAAGCTTTTACCGAGTTTGGGAGAAAATTTAATTTTTAAAAGAACTTAGGCTGAAGGATATAATTTTAAAACTAATATATATATATATATATATATATATATATATATATATGGTACACAAAGTTTATATGTATAAATATACAGGGTGAGTCAGAAGTCCTGTCTCAAAAGTATTTATTGTATACTTAATTTTGAGGCAGGACTTTTGACTCACCCTGTATAAATAAAGTTTTTTTTTTTAAATGTTTCTTCATAGAGAAAGCAATGCAGAGAAAAACAAAATCAGCTGATCAGAATAATGGGAAATTTGAATACGGAGAGAAAAACGAAGAAGAAATAAATCTACGGAAAAATACTGAAATTTTCAAAATTCAAAAGAACCCCTAATTAATTAATGATTATTAATTGGAATAACAGTTTATTGGGTATCCAATTTTTTTTAATGGTTACGTTATTTTTTCACCCAATTATAATTATCAGTTATTTCTAATGAAGTAAAAGGACAGTGTATTCGTCACCCATTGTTTTTTATTCAATGGTTAGATTTTTTCAACCAATTATAAATGTTTTGTGAATTTTAAAAATGTCATTATGTCTTCCATAGATTTAAATTATTTGACCAACTTGTTTCCGCATATGTGTATATATATATATATATATATATATATATACAGGGCGTCCCAAAAAAATGTATACACACTTTAAATACTTATAAAGGTAGTGTTTATTAAAATACATTTCATTTTCAAAATGTAATAGAATCTACAGACATTATTTAATTGTTTTGTCAACGCCTGTTTTCAAACTGACGTCCGTTCTGGTCCAGGCACTGCTGATAACGCGAAGCAATGGAATCGCAAACATCACGAAACATTTCGTTTGTATTTGTGTGCATTCTCGTTCAATGGCTGCTCTCAATTCAGCGACTGTTGCAGGTTTTATAGCGTAGACTTTGTCTTTTAAGTATCCCCATAAAAAACGTCTAGTGGTGTGAGGTCTGGTGAACGCGGAGGGTATTCTACGAAACCCCTTCGTCCAATCCACATCCACATCGTGCCAAGTACCACTCGCAATACTCCACTCTTCGGTCCGGATCATCATCTTCATTAATAGCATGGACTAATCTTGGAATGTAACTTTTCCATTGACAGCGCTTCAAAATGCGTTGGACAGACGATTCTGAAATTCCTACCTCACGACTCGCTTGCCGCACAGATTTTCTTGGACTTTGGTGATACGTTTCCAGTACTCTTTCTTGCTTTGTGGGGCTTGTCGATGTCCGTGGTCTTCCGGAACGCTTCTTGTGGACATTCTGAACAGTTCCATCGGCTTCAAACTTATCTCTAATTCGAGTGATGGTAAGTCGCGTTGGTGGATCTGTTTGAAACTCCCTCCTAAACTGTCTTTGCACTTCAACTGCGTTTTCACACTTCCAGTAGCATTTTAGAATGAATTTCCTTTGTTCAAAGCTTAGTCTGACTGCCATTATTAATTCTAATGGGTTTAACTTGGAAAGAAAGAAACATCAATTGAGCTATCAGCTGTTAAAGTGTGTATACATTTTTTTGGGACGCCCTGTATATATATATATATAACTACGTCGTGGCTAATCTCGTGTCGTCGTGATGATATTGGGTCTGGATGGTAGTTGGATGGGAGACCGTCTCTGCTCCTAAAATATGCAGCGAACTGTGGTTCGGATCCCACGTAAGGCTGTAGATCCCTTCCTTCCGTCATATACAATGGAATACAAAGGTCACCAAACAACAACAGACTGGCTGTTTCCTATGAGGCTGTCTGTTTAAGGAGGTAGGTAAAATGAAATATTTACACCGAATAATTTTGAGGGAGCAATCCAAGAATAAGCACCCCAAATCAATTTAGGGTGCTTTTTCTTGAATTGGGGTCGAAGGAGGGTGCTTTTTCTTGAATTGGGGTCGAAGGAGTTAAAATTGAGTTAATTGCTCTAAAATGGTTAACTGAATGCCCGGTTAGGTTAATTGTACGCCCTTTTCGATTGGTTAGGTTAAGTCGTGATATTTTCGTTAGCTTTAACGAAAATATCACGACTTAACATAACCAATCGTCAAGGGCGTACAGTTGACCTAACCTGGCATTCAATTAACCTTATTTCAATATTTCTATTTTAATTGTTGTTCTAGTTTTTTTTTACTGCAATATCTTTGTAAACATTAAAATATATTTTTTTAAATTTTTTAACTGGGGTGCTTTTTCTTGGATTGGGGACTTTGGGGTGCTTATTCTTGGATTGCTCCATTTTCAGTTTATTTTAAACTCCTCTCCAGGAGTTATTTCAGGGTAAAGAAGCTCACACGTTTAATACATACCTTTCAACCTTTCAAATGTTTTGTGCGATGAGTTCTCATTTCACGAAGATCAAGCTTGTTGCCCCTCCTCTCGAGTTGGCCTGGTGAAGTAGTGAGTTGGTTTCTTGGACCCTCCACCTCACATAACCAGGTGCGCCCGGCTCATCGGGGATTGTTCTGGGCCAGGCGTCTAATCTTCTTTTGAAGATGTCCAAAGCAACACCACTCGTGTTCCTTAGGTCTTTGGGCAGCTGATTAAACAGTTTTGGTCCTCTCACAACAAAACTATTTTCTTTCAAGGTTAAAGATGTTCCCTGTCTAAGCTTTAATTTGGGAACACGTCTTCCTTTTTTACTTTCCACTGTTGTTTGGGGAGTTATAGGGTTCAGAGTAAGATTAGGGACTAGTTTCTCCATTATTATCCAAGTGTAAATGGTGTGTATATATATATATATATTAGGGTGATGCAAAAGTGGGGGAGTAAAATTTTTTTGTTTCAAATTTTTGAGATACCCTCTCATTTGGTTTAATTTGGTAGAAAAATGATCCTGGGGAAATTTCGGGTCAAAATTCGAATATTTGGAGGTCGCGCCCGCCATTTGAAAATTTGCTGATTTCCATGACACCCAGGAGGTACAGCAAGCGTCACGTTACTTTTTTTTTTGAGTGGAAGTTCCCCAGGAGGCCTATCATACCACCTTCCTCTTTTCCATTTGTTCATAAAACAGATACAATACAATAGATATTTACAATAGATACATAGAATGGATATACTCGTAAATTTTATTGTTGCATCAAAGATACGAGAGTTTTCTTAGTTTTGTCCGGAAGCTTCTTCCGATAATTTGATACAACTTGCAGTAGATATTGCTCCTGTTGTTCATCATTGGTAATTAATTTGTTATAATCTTCAATCAATTTCACTCCTCTTTCAGCAATATCATTAACAACTTTCATGTGATTCACTACGTTCTTTGCAACCCAATAACTCTCATCGAGAAGCCAATCTTCTACTGGTTTGCTCAAGAACGTTGAAGACAATCCGAGTATACTGAAGAAGGACTTTGTGTTAGCAGTTACAAAATCTTCAAGCTGCTTATTGTCAATAGTTTTGATGTCTATTTGTGTCTTCTTTGGAGGATCTGGCTCCGAAGATTTTGTAAGATCCTCCTTCATTTTTCTTTTGGTGTCAAAACTGATTTTATCATCAAAGAAAGCCAATGCGATCAACTCTTCTGAGAGATACCACAAATGATTCTTGAATTTTTCTAAAGCAGCATTTGCTAGTTGTTCATTTGTGCTTTTGTAGCTGTGAAGATTCTTGAGAAGACTCAGATCATTTCGTGGAGCACGTGCTGCGCAGGGTGCTGAAAACCAATGCTTAATATAAATTGAAACAGAAAACCAACAAATTTCTTTTAGATTTCTTTCTTCTATTGCTGTTATTTTGAACTGACTTTTGAACATAAAGATTTTCATCGAATAAATGACTTTCGCCATCCAACGGGCTCTATGATAAGCCCCAGGCTTCCTGAATTTTATTCCAGTCGTTGGAGTACCGCCAAGCAAGATGATTGTCAGTTCCAATAACTCTCTGTAATCATCGCGAGGTTGATCTTCATTGATTTTTCTTGCTGCAAAGTTGATGATTTCCTCTTTTTCCTTTTGTGGATAATTTTCTAATTTATCGTATGAAGTTAGATTAATCTTATTCCAGTTTGTTTTGAATCTTTTGAATAACTGAATGTCAGGGCCTGATGAAGCCTGTAATGCAGGGGATACCACTGCTTCCAACATGATTTCAAGGATATGGCGTCGACAAGGACACCACAACAAATCTTTCTCCATTTTCTGTTCAATTAGGACACAAGCTCATTTTTATGACCTGTGTTCGATGCAGTTGTATCGAAACACATGCCTTTTACCTTATCTATTAGATTCCAATCAATGATCGCCTGATGTACTGCATTTGCAGTATCATTTCCTGTACCATGATCTATTTTTGGCACTCCAAGCAGTTGATCTTCTCCACTGCCAGAGATTAGGACTGGCAACCGATCAACAACCTCATTCCCAGTAATGTCTTCGAGGAGTTTGCCATCCCAATGAACAATCAAGGGTTTGTCAGCTTGAAATTCTTCTTTCAAGTTTTCACTGAACTTCTTTCTTGATTTCTGTCTTGCCCTGCGAATCGATGAGTAGCTAACATTGTAATTCTCTGGATCTTTTCCAACATTTGCGATCGTTGGAATAATTATTAAAGAGGCTGATCGGTCGCTGATCTTAGCAACATCCAATGAGGAAAGCAGATTTTCATTCATAATCTTGAATTTTTTTCTTGGAAGGCCTCTTTTGGATGTTGAGGGCTGTTCCAGATGTACTTCTTCTTCCGTAGATGCAGGTGAATCACTGCAGGAACTGCTGCTGCTTGCAAGAACAACTGTTTCATCAAATGCACTTGATTCACGTAACCTTTTCTTATCCATTTTTTCATGTCTCTTCGCAGCTTCCTTTCGACGTTTTTCTTCATCCTTATCAACAGCCATCATTTTACCCTTTCGACCTTCCCTTTGTAGCCGTAGAAACTCTATCTTCTTCGATAGTTATTAACTCGTTAGCATTTGCATGCGCAATATCAAAGAGTCCATCCAATTTTTCTTTCCATGTATTTCTTTCTTTCTCTATTGAAAACTTCGATTTTTTTCCTTTGCTCTTCTTCAGCCCTTGCCATCATCATACAGTTTATTTAATTTCTTCACAACATTACATTTCTGGGTTGTTGGTATTCCTGCTCTCTGCCACACTTCCAATACATCATTAATGGTTGAAGTTAAGGCTTCTCTGAAGGTTTCATTCTTGACATGTTTATAATTCATGAATAAGGAAATTACTTCTTTCTTTGATGGAAGCTTACTTTGATTCAATTTATATTTGTTGACCGATCAGCCACATATCTGTTGAGCTTCTTGATCTCATTTTCGTCACAATTAAGATACAGGAAATAGAAGAGAAATTGAGGCGGAGAGACTCACTGATATAGCACCTCTCCCAGACACTGCCACAAGCACACTGCGATACCGATTTCCTTGAACGCTGTTTGCTGTTTGCTCATATACGCATCACCTACCACTCTGCCTGCAGCAAACCTGCACAAAACCTGCAACCTGCAACAAACCTGCAACAAAAATAAGAACAAATTCAAAAAATTTGATTTTACTCTAATTTTTGTAATTTTCAAATTTCAATTGGCAGGCGCGACCTCTGGATGTTATTTGTTTGACCTGGAATTTCTCACAGGGTGTTTTTGTGACAAATTGGAACAAATGAGGGGGTATCCCTAAAAATCCACGATGGTCATGATTTGTGCATCACCCTAATATATATATATATATATTATATATATATAATATATATATATATATATATATATATATATATATATATATATATATATATATATATATATATATATATATATATATCGCCTATATATATTATATATATTCAGATTTATTAAAAATAATTCAGACTAAAATTAAAAAAAAAATCACACTTAAGAAACCAAAAAAAAAATGACCTTTATTTAAAAAATAAAAAAAATAGCATAATCTTATCTCTGTTATCTTGGAAAATGACACATTCTTTTCATTCCAGATTCAAAACAGTGTAAGGACGATAATAACGAGCTTGTATGTAAAATATGTTAGAAGATAATCCATCATTCTTTAGTTTAATTAGATCAGCTATACCCTGGCTATACCCGGAATGCCCCCTGAGACACAACGATAATGGAAGAAGTAAGTATAATGCTTTCTCCATCCTTCAATAATTATAATAAAAAAACTATCTTAACAGTAATCTCCGGGGCGATATATCGAGAGAGAGAAAGAGAGAGAGAGAGAGAGAGAGAGAGAGAGAACTTTTATAATAATAATAATAATAATAATAATAATAATAATAATGACTTCGATTATAAAATCCAGTTCGATAATGAGCTTTCCTTATCTTCAAATCCGGAGAATCCGATAAATCCGATATCCAATTTTGTCTTTTTGTCATATTTTACCTTAAAGGTAAAAATAGTTAATGAAATGAAAAGATTATAGCGAAAGATTGGTCTCAATGATCATTCCTTTCTTTACGTGCTTCGTAATTAAGGAAAATTTGACTCTTTCAGTAAGAGTTGATTGGGTTTTGTTGTGTATAGAAATAAATCGTGCATTTTACTTAATGTAAACTATTTAAAAACATTGAGGGAGTGCCTGATAAAGTAGATAAAACATAATTAGCAATATATATATATATATATATATATATATATATATATATATATATATATATATATATATATATATAAACTGCAAACAACACAGTATAAATAATGTAAAGGACGACGCTTGTGTAGAAAAGCGTTCCGCACAAGATGAGGACCGGCAATTGGATGATTCTGGGTTCGATTCCTGGGAGGTACCTCATTTTTCATTTGCTCGTTCTCCCTCCTCATCTTGTGCGGAACGCTCTTCTACACAAGCGTCGTTCTTTACATTAATTATAGTGTGTGTTTGTTTGCAGTTAAAATGTATATATGTACGGCATGCGGAGGTGCCCCCTCAGGGCATTTGATTCCGCTCGTATGTAGGAGAATTACGAGTACTGACTAATCGAGGTCCTTGGTGTAGTGGTTAACATATCCGACCGGCAATTGGATGATCCCGAGTTCGATTCCTGGGAGGTACCTCATTTTTCATTTGCTCGTTCTCCCTCTTCATCTTGTGCGGAACGCTCTTCTACACAAGCGTCGTTCTTTACATTAATATATATATATAATATATATTATATATATATATATATATAGTGTGTGTGTCCTTAGAATGAGAGGTAGTTTATTTAAATCAAATTAGTAGTCTTTTTACAAATTCAACTTGAACTAATAGTTGTTAAAAACTCAAGGTGATAATACGAAAGCAGTAAAAACTTGCTAAATTCATGTTACTGAATGATCAAATCTTAATTTTATGGTCAACTTTGGAATAACTTCATCCGATTGAAATAAATTCTTATTTTGAGGGCAATATACTGTAAAGGCTTTAATATAATTTCTGTTTCATTTAGTTACCCTTGAAATTACTTTTCTTTCGTTATTATTTGCAAAAACGAATTCATTTCTCTCTCTATACCTATATAGACTTTGATTAAAGTCATTGCTGTACTATACCTATCTATACCTTTATTTATTTCTATACTATACTTAGACTATACCAGTATGATATGCTGTATATAGAGTATTCCAAGCAACATCAGAGTCAGAGGTTCGTAGCTTAATAGCACAAGGAATATTGGCACCATTACTGTTCATAATCACGCCAACTGATGTAGATGAAATTATCAATGGCAGGACAGTAACGCTCTTTGCTGATAACACTAAAGTTAGTAGACAAATAAGAAACTCAGATGAAATAGAATTTTTACAGATATGAACAGAATTTACAATTGCTCAGAAGACAACAACATGAAATTTAACATTAAGAAATTTCAACTATTGAGATACGAAAGAAGTGCGTAACTTACATCCATGTACTATGACTCAAATGCACAGGAAATTCAGAGAAACTCTAAAGCAAAAGATTTAGGAATTACAATGACTGACGACGCGAAATTTGAAACAAAATAAGATAGCAAGAAACAAACCAAAAAGAATAACTGGACAAATACTGAGAACCTTCTAAAGAAGGGACAGGGATGTATCATAGTAATTCCTTTGTTGAAAACATTGCTCATACCCAAGTTGGAATATTGCTCGGTCTTAACATCCACCTGTAAAAAAGAAGACATTAGTTAACTCGAAGGTATTCGAAGAAATTTCACAGCCAAGATCAATCGATGCAAAGAATTAAATTACTAGAAAAGGTTACGCGAATTAAATATATATTCGTTGGAAAGAAGAAGAAGAGGGAGGCGCATCATTATTTACACATGGAAAATAATGGAGAGACTAGTCCCTAACCTCACTGTAAACCTTATAACCACTCAAACAACAGTAAAGGCTGGACAGGGAGCATCCTCAACCCTGAAGGAAAATAGTTTGTTGTGAGAGGTTCATGACTACTCAGCATGTTTCCCAAGCAGCTGCGGAACACGACTGGTGCAGTGGTGGAAATCCTTAAAAGAAGGCCAGACACCTGGCTCAAAGGAAACCGGATAACGCATGAGTACCTGGCTATGTGAAGTGGAGAGCGCAAGGAACTAACCCTCTACTTCACCAGCCGAACTCGAGAGAAGGGGGCAACGAGAGTGACCTCCACGAAACAAGGAATCATCGCACGTAACACCTGAAAGGTTAAAATAAGAGAGAAAAGGAATGCATACATATATATTATATCTATATATATATATATATATATATATATAATATATATATATATATATATATTGTACATAAACTTTTCCAAACACACATCCCTGCATATACCAAATCAAACATTATTAAATCATAATAAAATTAAAACTAAACGGCGTCCGTATACATGCATACAGACATCCACACATGTTTCATTGCGATTGCAACAATAATTAATGTTCTTTTACGTAGTTTTGGAGGTTTCATGCAATTTAATCATAATTTAAAGAGATTTAAAGAGAGATTTCTTAAATTTTGAGGTTTCTCACGTATATAAAATTATTAGAGATTAGAAAGTATTGCTTTAATCGTGGTTTTTGTTTAAGGTTTTGGAAAATATGAAGAAAGAACTTCTTAATTGAGCTGATCAAGGCAAAATGTATCCGCAGTAGCATCGAAAAACGTGTTATACAACTTAATCTCTTATATATATATATATATATATATATATATATATATATATATATATATATATATATATATATATATATATATATATATATTATATATATATATATATATATATATATATATATACTGGCATAACGAAACTTACAGTGCATCTTGCTTCTGACGAATCATGCACCCGAATAACTCAAACAACCATGTAAGCTTCGTTAGTTTGACCCTCTATGTACTTGGCAATGATGCTGTGAGCTGTTCATACCCTGAATGGGTATTTATGGGCGGAGAGGTGCTGTGTAAAAAATAAAAAAAAGGCAAGCCTTTCTTCTGCTTATTACTTAATCTTTATATATATATATTAGAGAGAGAAAAGAGAGAGCGAGAGAGAGAGAGAGAGAGAGATACATAGATAGCTAGAGAGAGAGAGAGAGAGAGAGAGAGAGAGAGAGAGAGAGAGAGAGATTTACAAGGAGTTACAAGGACAAGAGGAAGCCTCAAAGACTTTCCGGTCAACTCTGGGAGGTTCCTGTTATTAAACAAGTTTATTTTCCTTTCAGCTATCCTAGCAGTAGTAGAAAACTGGATTGAAAAATATAAGGCTCTCTCCCCACCCTCCGCTCCCTCCCTGCCAGAGGCAGGTACGGAAAAAGGTTGAAGAAAATACCTTGACCCTGGAAAAGTAGCCAAGGAAATTTTACAGGAAAGTGGAGAATATATAAAAAGCTCTATAATTAGCATGCCCACAGAGACACCGTGCAAGCGAACTCCTGCAGAGTTACGTTATGTTTTAGTCTTAAACCATGAGAGTATTCAGTACTTTGTCCAGCCTATTTTTAAACACATTTACACTTTGGCTGGAAACAACCTCTAAGGGAAATTGGTTCCAGATATTAACTATTTTATAGGAAAACAAATTTCCGCAGACAGAGGTCTAAATGTCTTTAGTTCTAGTTTAAACCCATTATTTTTTGTCGGATTGGCATTAAGTGAGAATAAGTTTCTGTAATCTACCCTGTCTCTTCCATTAAGCATCTTGAAGACTTGAATAATCTGACCGCGCAACCTCCTCGTTTCTAAGGTAAACAGATTTAGGCGCTCCAATCTCCGTTGGTTGCATTCTCATTGAAGGGATCAGTTTTGTAGCCCTTGCTTGTACCCTTTCTAACCTTTCTATATCCTTCCTGAGGGATGGAGACCAAAACTGCGCATAGCATATTCCAGTTGAGGTCTGACTAGTGAATTATAAAGAGACATTACAGTCTTCTTGTTCCGAAACTGGAACTGTCTTTTAATATAACCTAATATTTTTAAGGCCCTCTTCTCGACTTCTGCACAGTGCTTCGACGGCTTCAGATCATTGCTGATATGGACTTCTAAGTCTTTCTCTAGATCGGTCTCAGTCAAGTTCCTTCCCAAGAGAGCGTAATCGGTCTTCAGGTTTTTATAATCTATGTGCATTACCTTACATTTGTCCAAGTTGAATGGCATCTGCCAAGTAGCAGACCATTCACCCAACCTGTCGAGATCATTCTGAAGCGTTCTTACGCCCTCCTCAGTACCTACACTACTTTCTAATTTCGTATTGTCTGCAAATTTGGAGATTGTACTTAGAAGCCCGACATCTATATCGTTAATATAGATGATAAAAAGTAAAGGACCCAGAACGGAACCCTGTGGGACACCACTGGTGACGGGCGCCAACTCCGAAGCCACTCCATTTATTACTACCCTCTGCTTTCTATCCTGTAACCAATCCTCAATCCAGTTGGAATCGAGCCCGGTGATTCCTAGTCCTCTGATTTTAGCCATCAATTTCGCTTGAGGGACTTTGTCAAAGGCTTTTTGAAAGTCGAGATACACTATATCTATTGCCCTACTTGCATCGTATAGTGTATGCATATTATGGAAAAACTCTAACAGGTTTGTCAGACAGGATCTATGTCGCCTAAATCCATGTTGAGAATAAAAAATTAGATTGTTAGATTCAAGGTGATACACAATACGTTTTGTAATGATGGATTCCAACAGTTTGCCAACAACTGATGTTAAACTGATCTGGCGGTAATTACAAGGATTTTCCCAATCACTCTTTTTAAAGATTGGTGTTACTTTTGCTAACTTCCAGTCGGTTGGAACTTTCCCTAACTCGATTGATTGTTTGAATATGGTTACTAAGTCGTCAACAACATTGTGGCTGACCTCTTTTAATACCCTTGGAAGAAATAAGTCGGGACCAGGTGATTTGTATTTATTCATCTTATCAATTAATTGCTGTACCTCATTTCTCATAAAACTTATGGTCTCTACGGGATGGTCACCGTCATATGTAATCTGGGGACTTGGCACTTCAATTGAGTCTTCCTCCGTGAAGACTGTAACGAAGAACTCGTTTAACGTATTAGCTATATTTTTATCACGCCATTTCTATCTTTTAGGGGACCTACAGAATTTTTGATTGGTTTTCTGCTATTAACATGGGCAAAATTTTCTTTAGGGTTAACTTTACAGAGTGAGGCAACTTTAGCTTCTTCATTACGTTTGGCTGATCTAATTAAGGACAACCCTCCTACGTAGGTTTATATAGTTTTCTGAATTAGTCTGGTTGAAATGTGACTTAAGTAGTTTGTAGGTTCTATTTCTTCCCGTAATAGCACTGCTAATTTCGTTGTTAAGTCATTTCGGCGACTTTGTTGACAAGGAAAATATTTTAGTGGGTATAAAAGTGTTCTGTAATGTTCTAACTTGATCCCTATACGAGCTCCAGGTGACATTGACATCCTCACTTATTAGAACTTCAAATGTGTCTAAACTACTTCGGAAGCTTATAAAATTTGCTCTGGAGAAATCCAGTCTTTCACAAGTCTTTTCGCGTGTATTAACTGGAACCCTGAGATCAAACCTAATCAAATTATGATCGCTGTTACTCAAGTTTTCACCAATAGTCAGGGTAGAGACTAGGTCAGTTTCGTTCTTGAATATGAAGTCTAGTTTATTATCATCGGCAAATTCCAACACTCATGAGCCCTTAGCACCAGCTGTTTTGTTTTCCCAATTTATATTACCACAATTAAAATCCCCAAAAATCACACTGATCTTATTATTCACTATTCTGCTTCATTGGTTATACAAGTCTATATCCTTATCAACGCGGTAGTGAGGTGGCCTATATACTAGAAGTAGATGCACGACTTTATTATTTAGGTTTAAATCAATTCCCAACATTTCATGAGCGGATACGATATTACTGTTTACCGGGTGCAGGAAGTCACGAGCATACAAAAGTACACCATTGCCTTCCCTTCCGTTCCTATCTTTGTGAAACATTTTGTAACCTACCATTTCAAATTCTCCTACAAAATCCCTTGATTCAGAATGAATCCAGGATTCCGTTATTCTTATGATATCAAAGTTCTCAGTTTTGACTAGCGCTATAAATTCCATTAGTTTGTTTCTAATTGACCTAGCATTTAAGAGCACAGTTTTGAGAGATTTTAAGTTGTTATTTCTCCTAACTGGCCTGAGTCGTTTCCGAAACAGTTGAATCAACTACTGGGGGAATAGGATGAACTACTGGGGGAGCAGGACTATCTGCTGGGGGGGGGGGAGGATTGACTGTTTCTATTGGGGAGGAGGACTAACTACTGTGGGAGGAGGACTAACTACTGCGGGAGAAGGGCTAACTACTGTGGGAGGAGTGCTAACTGCTGTAGGAGGAGGGCTAACTGCTGTGGGAGGAGGGCTAACTGCTGTGGGAGGAGGACTAAATGCTGGGGTAGGAGGACTAAATGCTGGGGGAGGAGGACCGACTGCTGGGGGAGTACGTTTAACAGTTAGGGGAGCAGGATCAATTGCTGTTTTGGGGGGGCCTAGTTTAAAAAAAATATACAAATTTATGTTCAGTAAATCACCAAATTTCTTTTTCACCTTCTCATTAAAGTGTATTCCGTCCGAGCCAAAGTATTCCCCATTTCCGAAGAATGTAGACCAAAAATCAACAAACTTTAGGCCTCTCTTTAGGAGAGAGAGAGAGAGAGAGAGAGAGAGAGAGAGAGAGAGAGAGAGAGAGAGAGATAAAATAAAAATTTGAAATAAACTTAATATTAACTTCTATATAGGATAATACAGATGGCAATGGTATCTGGTATTGAGTTCCATAAAATATGTACAAAGACAACGAACATCTGAAGTATATTCACTAAAAGGAAATTAATTAAAAAACAAAAGTATATTTCTGTTATTCCAATAACGAAAGAAAGGAATTCTAAAATCATATCTTTCACTACTTCCTGTATAACTTTGCCTCCGAAAAAAATAACAACAGCAATAATAATAATAAAATAATAATAATAATAATAATAATAATAATAATAATAATAATAATAATAATATTTTAAAAATTTAGACGAAAATAGTAAATGAGTGGCATGAAATAAAATATGTCTATGTGTGACAGCAAGCCCGAATCCACTTGACAGTAAAAGACAGAACTTTTGCTTTATCATATTATTTTTCCTAACCTTTGTGTTATGACCACAAACAGACAAACCAAAAATAATGCTACAGAGAAGTTCTACGAAGAAACAGGAGACTTTGCAAGCCATGCAAGAATCTGCTCTGAAAATCAAAGGTTTTAAAAAATATCAGTGGACGACAAAATCGAACTTTTCTCTCATACACACTTTTCTAGACTAGTTTTGTACGTTGATTCCAAATCTGTTTTCAGTTTTCCTCTAGCACATCCAGTTATCGAAATATGACGTGTTAATTTCAGCACAATTTATCGTAAAAATACAACTTTATTCATAAAAAGAAATGTACACCAACCTTTCTTTTGTAAACCTTGTCCGGATCGTCGCAGTACAACATCCAGCAGTAGTCTGTCAGCATACTTCCGTTCCAGAAACCTTGGTTTTCCATTGACTGGATGTCTTGATGGAAGCGTTTCCCCTGTTCGTCACTCACCGCGCCAAGGTTTTCGGGAAAGAAATCAGATGCGAATGTAAAAAATGTATTTTCTAGGACATGCGACAGCCCATTTCTTGATATGCATCGAGCAGTTTCTGACCTCCATCTTTATATGCGGGAGACTTGTGGTTACCCAAGAAGTTTCCACAAATCCATTTGAAAGCCTGCCATGCTTTTAGTTCTAAGGCATTGAGGCTTTCTTCAAAGCCTTCATCCTGCAGAACCTCCCTGATTTGGGGCCCCACAAAGATTTCCTCCTTCACTTTCGCGGCACTGATGTTTGCAAATTTCTCAACAATGTTTCGAAACTCTCGAATTCGCCTTACCTATTACTTTCACAAAATTTTTCATTAAGCCGAGCTTAATGTGAAGAGGTGGCAAGAAAATCTTCTTTGGATCAACTAAAGGAACACACTTGACACTACCCATTCCTGGCTCGTACGTGCTTCTTTGATGCCAGTCACGTCTGATGTAATGATCCGCGGTAGCACGGCTGTCCCATAGGCATAGGAAACAACAGTATTTCATGAACCTTCCTTGCATGCCCATTAACATACCAATGACTTTGAGATCACCACAGATATTCCATTGATGAGTGCTGTATTGGATTGCTTCGAGTAGTATATTTATGTTATCGTGCGTCTCCTTTAGATGAATGGAGTGGGCGATCGGGATGGACGACTTTAAGTTCCCGTTATGCAGGAGACCCGCTTTCAAGCTTCGCTGTGAGGAATCAATGAAGAGGCGCCACTCAGATGGTGTGTGTACCTGTGACACGTTCTCGAAAAGTCCATTGATATCATGGCAATAGAAGAGCAGAGAGCAGACCGTCTACTGTAAAGAATGTCGCCAAATCATGGTTTCGTTTTCGATAGTGACACACTCAGACATTCTTCTCAAGTAAGTGTTTCTGCTTGAAACTCGAGGAGAGAAGTTCTGATTTCTCTTTGGAGAGGGCTAGGTCTCTAATGAGGTCATTCAACTCGTTTTGGGTAAGCCTCTCCGGCATTGATTGCTCTTCGTCAGGTGTGTAGTCAAGATCGGCCGAAGGTCCCGCATCTCCGCCAATCGCACCTTCGTCGGATTCCCTTTCGTCTTCTAAAGAATCGAGTCCATGCTGTGGAGGTACCGGAATCGGCATCGTGTCATCGTGAGGGATCGGTCTGATCACGGAGTCTACGTTCGGATAAACGATGTTATGCTTGTTCTTCACGGAGAATCCAGTTATGTTAACAGTGCAAAAGTAACAACCGCCATGATGGTCTCTCGGCCCCCTCCATGTCATGGGTATAGCGAACGGCATCGACTTTTTCCTTTGGTTCAACCAGTCACGTAATTCATTCGAACAAGCGGTACGGATAACATGTGGCACCCACGCCTTATCTTCGTCGCCTAGTGGACAGCCGAAGTATAACAACCTCTAAGTTTTCCAAAGATCCATCGTGATTGTACGCCGTTGTGATTTAGTTGTGAACGAGCCGCACACGTAACAGAAATTGTCGGGGTGATTTTTACACTTTCGAGGCATGAGTGGGTTCATGTAAATCACCTAAAAACATAAAATGTGTAAGTGGGCGACACAAAACACAACACACAACTAAACATGTGACTGTTACTCCAAAGAATAAAAGGGTGTACATGTACAAAGTTTGCAAATTTTGGCCAGCAACTGCTCTCACCTAAAATACCACAAGACAACCTGCGGAAAGCCTAAGTTGAAACGACAAAATGCCATACATGACACATGAGGGTACAGAAACGGTAAAGCAAAAAACCGACATCTAAGCCGCAACGACAAACTACTCCGCTACATGTATAAAGGACGTATATTATATATCGTATATACAGGGCTATTTAAAATGATTCACCTGATTTCAAATGAGAATATTTTTTAATGTTACAAATACAGAGTGGTTTGTGATACATCAACCAAAAGAAAAACTGTCCAAATTTTGTCTCTCACCTCATAAATGCTTTATGTGACTTCCCCTAGTTACACGAGCAACGTCGACACGATAGTCGAATTCCTCCCATACTCGCTCCAGCATGTCCGTTGTCACTGACTCTACGGCAGTAACAATGCGAGTTCGGAGCTCATTCAAAGATGTGGGCAACGGTGGCACGTACACAGTATCCGGCACTGTGACTGTGACTACCTGCACTGTGGCTACCGATTTACAGCTCGAAAACTGCAACACACAAAACGCCTTCTGCTGTGCGGACCTCATTTTCACACTGACTGTTTGTTGCTAGGCTAAGCCACGGCGTGACTTTGGAGCCCTCTTGCGGTGATCTTGTAAAACTCAAAAATTTCCTCTTTCATGTGGTGTATGCCCAGTTGATGCACGGTTGATAAGTACGGAAGTATTCTCAGTTAAAATCGGATGAATTATTATAAATAGCCCTGTATATATACATGGTGGGCCGTAAGTTTCCATACATAGGAAAAATAAACATTTTTTTATGGACAACCATTTTTATTTATATAATATGCTCTACATGGTTGCCATTGTTTTGAAAACACATTTCAATACGTGTTCCCCACTGTTGATGAACACGCATTAGCACAGTTGACGTTATGCTTGTAATGGCGTTGGTGATACGTTCCTTTAGATGATTTATGTCTCGTATCTTTTCCTGATACACCATGGCCTTCAAGTGCCCCCAAAGATAGAAATCAATGGGGGTGAGATCTGGGGATCTGGGAGGCCACTCCACAGGACCACGCCGACCAATCCAAGCATCCGGAAACTGCTGCTGATCCAAATACCGACGCACGTGAAGACCATAATGAGGTGGAGCTCCATCTTGCTGGAAGTAAACTGGGAAGTTACCTTCCTCGTTTAGCAGGGATGGGAAAATCTCTTCTTGCAACATGTTAAGATACCTTTCGGCATTAAGATTTCCACTGACAAAAATTGGTCCAATAATTCTGTCACCCCATATCCCGGCCCACACCATCACTTTACCGGCACCTTGCATCTTCGTCGGACTCAGCCAGTTAGGGTTAGCATTACTCCAATAACGTATGTTTTGCCGATTAACCTCTCCATTGACGTAAAAATTTGCTTCATCAGTAAACAAGATCTTACGTCAAACTCATATTCTTAGGGTATCTGAAACATAAAAACAAACGTTTAATTTTTCCTATGTATGGAAACTTACGGCCCACCCTGTACATAGTATTATATATAGTATTATATTATATATATATATATATATATGGGAATGAACTCAGAATGGTCCCCTGAGTTTTTTATGATACACACAGACAGTGTGGATTTAATTATCCCAGAAGAGTTCCTTGTTCCATGCACTGTCTGTGTGTATCATATATATATATATATATATATATATATATATATATATATATATATATTATATTTATTATATACAGGGTGTTTCAGGAGGAAAGGTCAATACTTCGGGAGGTGATAGTATCGGTCATTGTGAGAAAAAAGTTCATATGAACTTGTCTAATTCTGAATGGTTACGGAGATAGAGCTGTTTGAATCTACAAATAGAAAAGCATTGTTAATGGTAATCAAGAAAGAGAAACAAATTACTGTTTCTAACATTTAATGTTTAAACATTGGCATTTTGAATAGTATCAGATACAGAAATGGCAAATTTGTTACAGTTTACAATACGTTTTCGAAAATCCCACCGTCAACCTCAATGTACTTTGCAACTCGTGTGCGAAGATCGCGTGTTGTTCGTCTGAGTTGATCTTGACGTTCCTTTATGCGGGCAGCAGCATCCAAAATGCGCGCGAGCAATTCGTCTCGTGTATCCACCTTTCTTTTGTAAACTTGACTTTTCATCCAACCCCACAAACAATAATCTAACGGAACGAGGTCTGGAGACCTTGGTGGCCATTGAATGTGACCACCGCGGCCGATCCATCGACCAGGGAAAGTTTGATTTAGGTATTGCATCACCAGATGGGTAGAATGTGGAGGAGCTCCGTCATGCTAAAAGTACATACCAGCGCGTGTAGCCAAAGGAACATCCTCCAATAGTCCTGGCAATTCATTTTGCAGAAATTCTAGGTAACTTTGTTCTGTAAGATGATTCTCTAAAGTAACAGGGCCAATCAGCTGATCATCGATGATACCGCGCCACACATTGGCAGAGAAGCGATGTTGAAAATTTGTTTCCACAGTGGCATTTGGATTTTCGTCTGACCACCGATGAGAGTTACGAGTGTTGTTGATACCGTCACGGGTGAAAGTAACTTCATCGGTGAGCAGTATTAATCGAAGCAATCGGCGATTAGCATTTACCTAATGACAAAATTCCAGTCGCATGGCAGCGTTTCCTGGTTGAAGGTGTTGTACACACTGTACATGATATGGATGCAAGCCTTCCTCACGTAATGTTCGCCATACTCTTGTGTGTGGTACACCGAGACGTGTAGAAATTCTTCGTGAGCTAGGAGTAGGACTACGCTCTAGCAACTGAAGAATGTTTTCCACTTCACCCACATCTTGTTGACCTTCACGTTCAGATGAAACATGAGCGCTGGAAGTGTACCAGTCTCACGCAATGTGTTGAAAACCCTGGTAAACACTCTTCGATCCTGAATTCTGCGGTTCGGAACCGTCGACGGTATTCTGCAACAGCAGCTGTTGCACTTCCATCGCAAAAACCGTAGACATACACCATATCTGCATATTCGGCATGTGTGAAGGTGTGTAACATTCTTAACACTGCTTCAAACACCAAACAATGTCACTCACAACAGTCAGCTGTCGATTGGCCTATGTTACATGCTTACATTACAGCTTACATGGTTCAAAGTTATAGGGGAGGGAAGGGGGAGGAAGAGCTGCCCGCGCATCAGATTCAAACAGCTCTATCTCCGTAACCATTCAGAATTAGACATATGTTCATATGAACTTTTTTTTCTCACAATGACCGATACTATCACCTCCCGAAGTATTGACCTTTCCTCCTGAAACACCCTGTATATTATGATCGGCCTCATCTCGAAAACTAGACGTGCTAGAGGAAAACCGAAAACAGATTTTGAATCAGCGTCCCAACAGCTATCTAGCCCACCCATAATTATATTTGATGAAAAATACTTGTTGGCCAGTATATTCTTCACGAATGATCATATATATATACACAGTGGTGGGCACCGTTAACCAAAAAGTTAACTTCGTTAACCGCTAATCCGTTAACCAAAAAGTTAACTTCGTTAACCGTTAATCCGTTAATTCGTTAAACATGTAACGGAAGTTACCGATAAACCGTTAACGTTAACTTTTATTATAAAAAAAATGAAAAACACAATATATATTTAATTTAATTTTCCCTCTTTTTCTCGTTCTCCATTTTGTCCATGAGGTGCATGTTGCCCTTCATGAAAATTAGCATATCAAAGTTTTCATCAGACAGGGATGATCTCTTGGCCCTCAGGATGTCCTTGCCCATAGAGAACAAACGCTCCACTGCAGCACTGGAGGGGATGGCTGTGTTGAACTTGATGAACAAGTCCACCAACACTTGCTCACCCAAGAAGGCAGCATCTGTCAGCAATCTATTATCTCATAAAGAAACTAATTCACATTGGGACTTGAAAGTACCGGCAGGATCAACCGGGTAGAAAAATAATTATGGAGATTTTAAAGATGTGGTACCTAGAAGTACCGCTAGGACATAAAGGTGTTAAGGTGAAAACGCTCCCATTGTAAGACATCAATTGACTTAATTTATGTCATCAAAGTGACATGAGAATTGAAATCTTACCTGATCAGTTTTATGGTTCTTGAAATGTATCAAGGAGACTACTAATAAGGTACTCACAGACATATTATAAATATACAGGACTTACTTGACAACGATTATTTTTAAATATTCACTAGCACAAACATGTTGCGCAAGAGACAGACTGCAAATGAAACGAATGTAGTTATTTGTTGTAATTGTTACATATATATTATTGAAAGTGCCTTAAAATGCTCGTGATATTTCTTGAAAGAAGTTGAAACATTCAACTCAAATGGCAAATCTTTCCGCCTGATTTTACAGTCGACCATTTTGCTCAAACCAATGCCATAAATAACTACCATATTTGGTAAGACACAAATTGTGGCGACGGAAACAAATATATCGCCTGATTTTGCACTGCGGAAATGGAAATTCGTTCTTCACTATTAACAGTGGCGGATTAATTGCGCACCTGCTCAGCACTGAAAATAATAGAAACTTTTAAACGTTTATTTATGAATTTTTTGGGTTAACGGACTTGAGTTAACGGAAGTTAAATGTAACGGAAGTTAATTAGTCCGATAATGATTTCAAAGTTAACTTAAAAGTTAAATCGTTAACGAAAAAGTTAACTTCGTTAATTAACGATTAACGGATTAACGGTTTGTGCCCAGCTTTGTATATATATATATATTATATATATATATATATATTAATAATAATTAAATATAATTATGAAAGTGAAGGGAAGTTTCGAACAATTAAAAATAATGCATTTATTTCATTATTATTATTATTATTATTATTATATACCGTATATATATATATATATATATATATATATATACACACAGGGTGTTTGAAAACTTTCTGTACAAATTGTAATGGGGGATAGGCAACACCAAGACAAACCCTTTTCGTCTATAAGTGTATGTCCGCTGACGTCACCATTCGGCGCGAGAGGGCGCCGCTGCAATTGGCTAAAAGGTGAAGTGGGCTAGACGCGCGCTTGCCGCGGGCATTCTTAAATCGGACGTAGTACGCGTAACATGGAGCGCTTCACGACTGCTGAGATGGCTGACATGCATATGGTGTATGGGGCTGCCAATGGAAACGGAAGAGCTGCTGTGAGGTTGTACCGAGAGCGCTTCCCAAACAGACGTGTGCAAAACCACCAAACGTTTGCGCATTTGCATCGGCGACTGCGAGAAACTGGAACATTCCATGCAAACATGCATGATACTGGTCGGGAGAGAAACGTGCGCACTCCTGACATGGAAGAAGAAATCCTACGGCGATTTGAGGACAATCCAAGCGCAAGCACGCGAGGTTAACCCTGTTCAAAAATCAACTTTTTCGTATTTTCATAGGTTTCTGTACTTTTTCCCATGCTTTTTGACCTGAAAAGGCCGAAAATCACAACCATTTTGACCTAGGTTGTTGGGAAGCATTGCCGCATGGAGCTTTAAGTTTTCTGCCTTGAAATCGGCCAAAAGCACCAGTTCCGGGGTCCCTTGAATCATGTTTTGCACTATAACTTTTTATCTAAACAAGATAGAGCAACAAAATAGGCACCAAATTAAAGCGTTTTTAATCCTCTTTCTAACTTATACAATTATGATAGTCTTGGAACAAGAAATGGCACATTGGTACATACAAAGATTTCAGAAATATCACAAAATTCGTTTTCTCACACTCAAGGCAGACAAGGCGCCTTATTCATGACACAAATTTGAGATTAACATTTTGTCACAAGTCTAATCGATCAAGAAGTGAAAGCATTACATGATGATTAATTTCATAATGACATTTACACAGTCAGTTGTTGAGAGTTTGTTTCTTGAAGCTATCAAAGCGGCGTCTGTTGAACTCCACAGCTTGAAGGAGATAGTCCCTTTGCTTGGCATCTGTTGTTATGACATTTGCAAAGTCGCTCATCATCTTGACACCACGTTCAGCAATGTCATTCACCGCTTTCAGATTCTTAACATAGTCCAACGCTTTTCTGTAGTCCTCATTCTGTGGCCAAGACGTGACAGGTTCCAGAAGCCACTCGGATCCAATGTTCAGTGTGTCCAGCAGGAAATGTGATTCTGGGCCAATGAGATCAACCATGGTGGTCTTAGCTGTGACTCTCTGGAATAGAGGCTTTCCTGTTCTGAAGCTGTCTGGCTTCTCAGTGGCATGTAACTGGGCAGCAATGTCGTGCTTCAATGTGTCACTCAATCTACTGCTGAACAGGGCAAATGGCACGACTTCCTGCGTCAGGTACCATTTGTGGTTTTCCATCTTATTAAGTACTGCATCAGCAAGCTCTGGGTCAGTTTTCTTGTACTTCAACATGTCCTGGATTAGACTTAGATCATTCACGGGAGCATCTGCAGCAGACATTGACATCATCCATACAGGAGTGTAGAACAGCGCAAGGAAGGTGTTGAGTCTTTCCAGCTTTGATACAGTGTCTTCGTCGTACTCAAGTTGATCTGCAAACATCAGCATTTTCATGGAGTACAGGTTTCTGGCCATCCATCTGGCCTGATGAATGGCGCCTGGTCGACTCCAGTGAATACCTCGAGGAGGCGTTCCTCCAAGAACAATGACTGTCAGTTCAGCCATTTCCCTGTAGTCGGCTCTTGGAAGCCTTTCTGCTGTTAGAATGTCTTGGAGTATTTCTTCACTGTTCTTCTTCTTTTCCTTCAGCCATTTGCTGTTGATAGCCAGCATCTTTGGGTTTTCCTTGGACAAGTCCGTTCAAACATCCTTCAGATGCTCAAACCAGGGATTATCTGGCCCCTTCACCTTCCCAAACAGCTTCTCCCAAACTGCTCCTACTAGGATTTCCAGGATGTGATGTCGACAGGCCAGATAAAACACCTTTTTGTTCAGCATTTTCTCTAGCAGTTTGGCAGCTCCTCTGTGAACTCCACTGTTACTGGATGTAGTGTCAAAAACAAGGGCAGTAACATTATCCGTAAGTTCCCATGTCTCCAGTAAATCCATTGAAGCCTCAGCCTGAGCTGTGCCAGAAGAATTGTCGATGACAGGTACTCCCAATAACTTTCCTTCAGTGTATGAAGGTGGACCAGACACTAGCACAGCTAAAGTCTCTGAGGTACTTCCAGGTTCACTGCCCAAGACATCTTTGAGCAACTTTCCATCCCAGTGTAAGGCAGCGTACTGTTGGGGGTTTTCACAAAACTTGGACATGTGACTCTGGCTGATATTATACCTGGACAGCATTCTGTTGCGACGTGTTGTTGAGGTTGAGATGACGAAGTTATCCAGATCAGCCCCTCCAGCTTTCAAGGTGGCAGAAACCATGGCAGTAACTTGATTGTCTGATAAACCAAGACGATCAGCTGTATTGCAGATGACATCACATTCCATGACCTTCCTTGGAAACGTCAAAGTCACACTAGTCACAGTGTCTTGATGGTGAGAACATCCAGGACGAGGCTGATGGTAATCCATGTCCTCTGTGTTAGCGTCGTTGTCAGTTGAGTCACCCCAGGTAATGTCATCCACATGAACAACTGCCTCTTGTTCTGCTGCAGCTGTAAAATAGTACAACATGTTAAGACAGTAATTGTTAAGTACATGCTAAATATCGCAATGGAGTAAAACTTAAAACTTTTTGTAACGTTCAAAGTAATTAGTTTTACCTTGTTCTTGTCTATGCTGCACTCTTTCATTCCTCGCTGCTTGCTGCAGGGATCTTGTCTCAAAAATCTTGTCATGACCAGACATATGACCTTTCCTCTCAGTCTTTTGGTCTTCGTAGAACCTGATATCCTCATCTTTCTTCTCTCTGGATAACAGTCTGTTGTTCTGTATTTCCTGGATTGCATCTGGAGCTCCTATATCGAACAGGCTGTCTAATTCCAGCACAAATGCTCCTCTTTTTCCTCCAGGGTTACTTGCTCTTCCTTTGCTTTTCACCAGAGCACGATGTTTCTCATGTAGTTTCATGAAGAGCTTCATTGCGTTGTACTTGGTCATTGTCTTGATCCTAGCCATCTGCCAGAATGGGATGATAGATTCAACTGTTTCATATGCAAGGTCTTGAACCATGGGCCTCCTGCATTTTCCGGTAAATTCTGAAGATTAAGGAAATACTGGAACGCCTGTCTGTTGGTGGGAAGCTGGGAACCACTGATAAAAGCTGAAGGGTATCCAACCAGGAAAGTTTCAGTGAGAGATCTGGTAGATGGCCCAGTTGACACCTGCCTGTGGACAGTACGTGGAGGTTCTGAGATATCAACTGTGCGCCCACGGAGCTCCCTCAGCTCCTTGCTTAATGCCATTGTGAAGTTGTAACTTGTAGATGGTTTTCTAGATTCTGATTGAGTTTCTGTTGTTTCCTGAAAAATGATAGATAATTATTATTATTATTATTATTATTATTATTATTATTATTATTATTATTATTATTATTATTATTATTTATTAATTTTATGCTCTTTCATTTGATACCTAATTTGTTGCTCTATCTTGTTTAGATCAAAAGTTAAAGTGGAAAACAATTCAAGGGACCCCGGAATTGGCGCTTTGGCCGATTTCAAGGCAGAAAATTTAAAGCTCCATGCGGCAATGCTTTCCAACATCCTAGGTCAAAATAGTTGTGATTTTCGGCTTTTTTAGGTCAAAAAGCATGGGAAAATGTACAGAAACCTATGAAAATAAGAAAAAGTTGATTTTTGAACAGGCCTAACGCGAGGTGTTGCACGTATCCTCGGTGTGAACCACGACCTGGTCTGGAGAGTGTTGCACGAGCAGCAGTTACATCCGTTTCATCGTCAGAGAGTCCAGGCATTACAACCTCGGGATTACCCTCTTCGTGTGGAATTCGCACGCTGGTTTCTGCAGCAGACAGCGGTGCAGTCTAATTTTCCGGCTTATGTGCTGTTCTCAGATGAGGCCTGTTTCACACGTGAGGGTGTGTTTAACATGCACAATTCTCACGTGTGGGCGCACGCAAATCCACATGCTACACGGGTTTGTAATGCCTGGACTCTCTGACGATGAAACGGATGTAACTGCTGCTCGTGCAACACTCTCCAGACCAGGTCGTGGTTCACACCGAGGATACGTGCAACACCTCGCGTGCTTGCGCTTGGATTGTCCTCAAATCGCCGTAGGATTTCTTCTTCCATGTCAGGATGCGCACGTTTCTCTCCCGACCAGTGTCATGCATGTTTGCATGGAATGTTCCAGTTTCTCGCAGTCGCCGATGCAAATGCGCAAACGTTTGGTGGTTTGGCACACGTCTGTTTGGGAAGCGCTGTCGGTACAACCTCACAGCAGCTCTTCCGTTTCCATTGGCAGCCCAATACACCATATGCATGTCAGCCATCTCAGCAGTCGTGAAGCGCTCCATGTTACGCGTACTACGTCCGATTTAAGAATGCCAGCGGCAAGCGCGAGTCTAGCCCACTTCACCTTTTAGCCAATTGCAGCGGCGCCCTCTCGCGCCGAATGGTGACGTCAGCGGACATACACTTATAGACGAAAAGGGTTTGTCTTGGTGTTGCCTATCTCCCATTACAATTTGTACAGAAAGTTTTGAAACACCCTGTATATACACAAAAATAATTAATATATTTAAATGTGTTGCAGATATTTTGCTCTTATTAATTCCAATAAAAAATTTACAGTAGCATTTCCTGAAAGATTTATATATATATATATATATATATATATATATATATATATATATATATATATATATATATATATATATATATATATATATATATATAACAGGTGAGCTTTTGCCAAAGCAATAAATTATTTAATAACTTATAACTAATGCATCTTTACATATCGGCTATAAGCTGGTAATAAATTGTTCTTATCAGATCTCAATTTATAAAGATGTTTGAGATAATTTTATGGAGTAAATAAAGTTATTTATTTCCAAAATTAACCATTTTTGTACTTTGTGACATTAAGTTTTTTTTTTTAATTTAATACGTTTTTTCGTTACTAAAAACCGATGTTTTTTAATACGTTATTTTATTAAAACTGAAAACGATCTTTTTTAAGAGTATATTCTTGTATAATGTTATTGAAAAGATTTTACTCTGTAT
>JAJOZX010001733.1:155000-230000 GCA_023014485.1 Bathynomus jamesi | reverse complement strand
TGAATAGCTTGGACAGTCAGTTGGATTGTCTGAGTTTTTAATTCTTCGCATTAGATTGTACTGAGCACGTCTTGTTACCTCAGGGAGGCTCGGAACGTTGCGGTTAGCGAATATTTGAGAGGCTGAGCATCTTAGAGGTAACTTATGGAGCAGTCTATAGGATGTTATAAAGCAAATTGAAGGTTCTGCGGGAGCTTTCTCTATAATTAACCCAGAGTTGCTCCCCATAAATATTAATGAAGAAAGTACGAAAAAGAGTGTATTTAGCTTCGCTTGCACAGAATTTGTATTTCCTTATAATCATGTTTGCCTTAGCACAGTAACTTCGATATTGTTTCCTTATGTTTGAGTCGTTACTCAAGGAGCTGGTGATAGTTTGACCCAGTTACTTAAATTCTTGTAGCTCTATTGTAGCTCTATTGGTTCGTCTTTCATTTTGAAAATAATATTCGCTGTTTGGTTTGAGCTTTCAGGATGGAATTGCATAGCCTTAGTTTCACTAACATTAAAACTAATGTCATGTGGTTCTATGACTCAAAATTTTTAAATGATGTTGACCTTTAATCTAACGGCTTATTAACATCATATCATCGGCATAAACCAAGTTATTTATCCTCATGTCATCTATACAGCATCCCACTCTTGCCTCATTATGCAACTAATTAATTAAGCATTTAATCCATCAATATATATATATATATATATATATATAGCAGCAAAGAAAAGAATAAGGAGCCTTGTCTAACTCCGCATCAGGAACTAGAACATTCGGACAATACATTGCCCCATCTAATAGTAAAGGTTTGGTATGTCTACCAAAATTTCAATAAATTTAAAACATGGCGGAACATTTCCATCTTCTATTCCTTTAAATAGAATATTGTCATTCACTCTATCATATGTTTTGCTTATATCCAAAAAACAACTATAAATAGTTAAATTACTGGCAGTATATCTAAATACAATCTCTTTCAAAACATAATTAACAAGTGAGTTGAATGGGACTTTTTAAAACTAAACTGATTAGGAGATGTCCATAAATAACACTGGGGAACAAATTTCAACTTTTTGTCTATTGAATTAGATTTGACAGTTAGTTCTAGGTAATTTGGGTGCGCTGAGCACGAATTTTTACTCGGTTTTGCTCTATCAGGTCCTGATTTTGCTCACACCCCTCCTCTTTCGTCGTATTCATAAAAAGGTTTTTTTCTCAATACTCGCTAAGTCTTTTTGCAGTTACACATTATGCAACTAGGTTTTTATCTAGGTATTTGTACCTATTGTTATGGTATTGTTGTATTATGTATATTTTTATATGTAACACCCTAAAAATATTTTTAATTTTGTCATTTTTAACCCATTTTAATATTAGTAAATTAAGCTAAAAATATCATAGAATTCTAAAATTTTCTCGAGCGTTCCTGTTCTCTGTAGAGTATTCTAGAGGGACAACTAAAATATATAAAAGCGACTCGTTTCCAGAGTTAATCAGTCAATTCAAGTCAGTCAGTCAGTCAGTTGAGTTAGTTAATTAAGTTTGGGCATTAACATAATTTTGAATTGGCATATGATTTAGTGAGTAATTTTGTCATCGTGATTTAATATAGTTGATTTAATTAGACGTAATTTATATTGTACCTACTCATCCGTGTTTCTAGTTTAATTTCATAGATTGTAAGTACCTATTTCATAATAAGTACCTATTTAAACTAATTTTTGTGTTTATATTTCAGATTTTCTTAAATTTATATGAATTAAGGGCTTTAAATACCTTTACAAATTGGCAGAACAATCAAGCAATATGTCATCAAGCACTAGAAAGTTCAAATGCAAAAACAACCCTGATTCCTTCTGTTATATATGTGGAAATTTTACACTTCCACATCAACGAGCAAATATAACTGACTTCGTAAAAAGAGCTTACTTAGCTTATTTTGGCATAAAACTGGGGGACCAAGATAAATCGTGGGCTCCACATAAAGCCTGCACTATATGCATTGAAAGACTGCGACATTGGACGAAGGGTTCGGATTCAAAAATACCTTTTGGAGTTCCGATGGTAAGTTTATGATTTCATAAAACTACGTAATTTAATCACTAGTATACTGTAACTTACCTAAATGTAATTGTAACTTAGGTACATAAACAAAAATTTACAGAAAATGTTTATAAGAATCTCAAATATTGCATAAGGTTGAAACACATAGAAATGTTAAATGTTTGGGTGATAACTTTTGATAAAATTCATAAAAACAAGTCTCTCGTCGCTTTTGTTAACGCTTTACAATTTTTTTTCCATATCAGGTGTGGCGAGAGCCTACTAACCACGAGACCGATTGCTACCTTTGCTTTGTCAAGACTTCGGGCTTCACTAAGAAAAATAAACATTGTATCGAGTACCCAAATTTCGACACCGCGATACGACCTGTGCTACATTCAAATGAGATCCCCATTCCAAAATTTAAGGGTCTGCCAACTCAAGAATTAGTTGAAGATGTTCCTGAAAATATTGTTATGCACTTTGAGGAGTCAGACACCGATTTTGACCCCAGCGTATTTGAAAGTCAAAACGATCCGCAAAAGTTTAACCAGGCCGAGTTGAATGATCTTGTAAGGGATCTAAATTTGCCAAAAAAGGCTGCGGAAATTTTAGCTTCAAGACTTAAAGAGAAAAACTTGCTTACTTCAAACACATACATTTCATTTTACAGAAAAAGAGAAGAAGAACTTGTTAAATATTTTAGAACAGAGGATAGTTTAGTATATTGCTGCGACATAGTTGGTTTGTTAAAGAAGATGGGGGTTGAGTCTTACGATGCAAATGATTGGCGCTTGTTTTTAGACAGTTCGAAAAGAAGTCTTAAGTGTGTGTTGTTGCATAATGGCAATCTATACGGCTCGATACCGATTGGGCACTCAACAAAATTAAAAGAAAAGTATGAACATATAGAAAAGGTTTTAAATCTTATCAAATATAGGGAGCACGAGTGGATCATATGTGTTGACTTAAAAATGGTTAATTTTCTGCTAGGACAACAAGGAGGGTATACTAAATATCCCTGCTTCCTTTGCTTATGGGACAGCAGAGCCAAGGAAGAACATTATTTCAAACAAATCTGGCCAGCACGAACATCACTTACTGTCGGAGAAAAAAACGTAATTAATCCACCTTTAGTGAGCAGAGATAAAATCATATTTCCTCCTCTGCATATAAAACTAGGCCTCATTAAACAATATGTAAAAGCTTTAGATACGAACGGCGAGTGTTTCAAATACATAACTTCAAAATTTCCAAGTTTAAGTTATGAAAAAATCAAGGCGGGAATTTTCGACGGTCCACAAATAAGAACAATGATTAAAGACAGCAATTTTCCTAATGTCATGAATGAACGCGAAAAAAATGGCTGGTTCTCATTCGTGGACTTGATAGAAAACTTTTTAGGCAATTATAGGGCAGATAACTACGAAGAAATCGTAAAAAAACTTTTAAGGGACTACAAAGAGTTAGGTTGCAATATGAGCATAAAAATGCATTTTTTGAATAGCCATCTTGACCAATTTCCAAGTAATTTAGGTGATGTAAGTGACGAACAAGGGGAGAGATTCCACCAAGATATCAAAATTATGGAGGAACGGTACCAAGGCCGCTGGGATTCCCACATGATGGCTGATTACTGCTGGTGCTTGAAAAGAGACCTGCCATCAACAAGCAAATACGCTAGAAAGTCTTACAAAAGAAAATTTTTGCCACAGTGAAAGCTTCATATCTGTTTGTTTTTTTATTTTAAGTCATTTCTATCGTTATAATGTAATTTTACTGTAGTTTGAACTGCTTGTATTCATGAAACTTGAAAAAAAAATTTAACACATGACTTAATTTTTTAGTCCTAATTTGAAAAATCTGGAAAATGGCACATAGGCTGTCGACAAGAATCAGGACCTGATAGAGCCAAACCGAGTTGAAATTCGTATTCAGCGCACCCAAATTACCTAGAATCAAGTGTCAGATATCATTCAATAAAATACGTGTTGCCCAGTGCACTGGGGAACAAATTTCAACTTTTTGTCTATTGAATTAGATTTGACAGTTAGTTCTAGGTAATTTGGGTGCGCTGAGCACGAATTTACTCGGTTTTGCTCTATCAGGTCCTGATTTTGCTCAACACCCCTCCTCTTTCGTCGTATTCATAAAAAGGTTTTTTTCTCAATACTCGCTGTCTTTTTGCAGTTACACATTATGCAACTAGGTTTTTATCTAGGTATTTGTACCTATTGTTATGGTATTGTTGTATTATGTATATTTTTATATGTAACACCCTAAAAATATTTTTAATTTTGTCATTTTTAACCCATTTTAATATTAGTAAATTAAGCTAAAAATATCATAGAATTCTAAAATTTTCTCGAGCGTTCCTGTTCTCTGTAGAGTATTCTAGAGGGACAACTAAAATATATAAAAGCGACTCGTTTCCAGAGTTAATCAGTCAATTCAATCAGTCAGTCAGTCAGTCAGTCAGTTGAGTTAGTTAATTAAGTTTGGGCATTAACATAATTTTGAATTGGCATATGATTTAGTGAGTAATTTTGTCATCGTGATTTAATATAGTTGATTTAATTAGACGTAATTTATATTGTACCTACTCATCCGTGTTTCTAGTTTAATTTCATAGATTGTAAGTACCTATTTCATAATAAGTACCTATTTAAACTAATTTTTGTGTTTATATTTCAGATTTTCTTAAATTTATATGAATTAAGGGCTTTAAATACCTTTACAAATTGGCAGAACAATCAAGCAATATGTCATCAAGCACTAGAAAGTTCAAATGCAAAAACAACCCTGATTCCTTCTGTTATATATGTGGAAATTTTACACTTCCACATCAACGAGCAAATATAACTGACTTCGTAAAAAGAGCTTACTTAGCTTATTTTGGCATAAAACTGGGGGACCAAGATAAATCGTGGGCTCCACATAAAGCCTGCACTATATGCATTGAAAGACTGCGACATTGGACGAAGGGTTCGGATTCAAAAATACCTTTTGGAGTTCCGATGGTAAGTTTATGATTTCATAAAACTACGTAATTTAATCACTAGTATACTGTAACTTACCTAAATGTAATTGTAACTTAGGTACATAAACAAAAATTTACAGAAAATGTTTATAAGAATCTCAAATATTGCATAAGGTTGAAACACATAGAAATGTTAAATGTTTGGGTGATAACTTTTGATAAAATTCATAAAAACAAGTCTCTCGTCGCTTTTGTTAACGCTTTACAATTTTTTTTCCATATCAGGTGTGGCGAGAGCCTACTAACCACGAGACCGATTGCTACCTTTGCTTTGTCAAGACTTCGGGCTTCACTAAGAAAAATAAACATTGTATCGAGTACCCAAATTTCGACACCGCGATACGACCTGTGCTACATTCAAATGAGATCCCCATTCCAAAATTTAAGGGTCTGCCAACTCAAGAATTAGTTGAAGATGTTCCTGAAAATATTGTTATGCACTTTGAGGAGTCAGACACCGATTTTGACCCCAGCGTATTTGAAAGTCAAAACGATCCGCAAAAGTTTAACCAGGCCGAGTTGAATGATCTTGTAAGGGATCTAAATTTGCCAAAAAAGGCTGCGGAAATTTTAGCTTCAAGACTTAAAGAGAAAAACTTGCTTACTTCAAACACATACATTTCATTTTACAGAAAAAGAGAAGAAGAACTTGTTAAATATTTAGAACAGAGGATAGTTTAGTATATTGCTGCGACATAGTTGGTTTGTAAAGAAGATGGGGGTTGAGTCTTACGATGCAAATGATTGGCGCTTGTTTTTAGACAGTTCGAAAAGAAGTCTTAAGTGTGTGTTGTTGCATAATGGCAATCTATACGGCTCGATACGATTGGGCACTCAACAAAATTAAAAGAAAAGTATGAACATATAGAAAAGGTTTTAAATCTTATCAAATATAAGGAGCACGAGTGGGTCATATGTGTTGACTTAAAAATGGTTAATTTTCTGCTAGGACAACAAGGAGGGTATACTAAATATCCCTGCTTCCTTTGCTTATGGGACAGCAGAGCCAAGGAAGAACATTATTTCAAACAAATCTGGCCAGCACGAACATCACTTACTGTCGGAGAAAAAACGTAATTAATCCACCTTTAGTGAGCAGAGATAAAATCATATTTCCTCCTCTGCATATAAAACTAGGCCTCATTAAACAATATGTAAAAGCTTTAGATACGAACGGCGAGTGTTTCAAATACATAACTTCAAAATTTCCAAGTTTAAGTTATGAAAAAATCAAGGCGGGAATTTTCGACGGTCCACAAATAAGAACAATGATTAAAGACAGCAATTTTCCTAATGTCATGAATGAACGTGAAAAAAATGGCTGGTTCTCATTCGTGGACTTGATAGAAAACTTTTTAGGCAATTATAGGGCAGATAACTACGAAGAAATCGTAAAAAAACTTTTAAGGACTACAAAGAGTTAGGTTGCAATATGAGCATAAAAATGCATTTTTTGAATAGCCATCTTGACCAATTTCCAAGTAATTTAGGTGATGTAAGTGACGAACAAGGGGAGAGATTCCACCAAGATATCAAAATTATGGAGGAACGGTACCAAGGCCGCTGGGATTCCCACATGATGGCTGATTATGCTGGTGCTTGAAAAGAGACCTGCCATGAACAAGCAATACGCTAGAAAGTCTTACAAAAGAAAATTTTTGCCACAGTGAAAGCTTCATATCTGTTTGTTTTTTATTTTAAGTCATTTCTATCGTTATAATGTAATTTTACTGTAGTTTGAACTGCTTGTATTCATGAAACTTGAAAAAAAAATTTAACACATGACTTAATTTTTTAGTCCTAATTTGAACAATCTGGAAAATGGCACATAGGCTGTCGACAAGAATCAGGACCTGATAGAGCCAAACCGAGTTGAAATTCGTATTCAGCGCACCCAAATTACCTAGAATCAAGTGTCAGATATCATTCATAAAATACGTGTTGCCCAGTGTAATCATTTAGTCGGCGTAGCAAAAGTTTCTAGAGTAATTTTGAGAAGCAGGAGGCAACAACAATAGGCATGTAGTTTCGCTGGATAGAATGTTGCCATGTTATTTTTGACAAGGGGTGTAATATAAACCCTCAAAAACCTCTGCAGGAATATGGCATGCATGGCTAAGAACAGTAATGAGATATGAAGACTGATCACATCATTAGATACTTTAAATCGGGGGTGGGGAACCTGTTGCCCGCGGTCATAGTATGTAATTAAATTAATGTAATTTAATTGCCCGCGGACAGTTTGATTATTTAAAGTCCTACGGTATTTACATCTTAGGTATGTCCCAAGCTATTTTTAAAGTTCCAGTTTTCTCGATAGAGAGTATTTTAGTTGAAATTTGTACGCCACACAATAAAGGTTCCACACCCCTGCTTTGAACGCTCATTCGACAGGTCATCCATCTCTGGTGAGGCGCCTGTCTTTAACTCTTTAATCAGACTCTTAATTTAAGACACTGAAGTTCCCGTATTCTCACTGGTCCCTCCTATTGTCGTTCTTTTGCAACCTACATCAAGATTAATTCTCCCCACGCTGTTAAGGATGTCTGAGTACTTCGCTCTCCATAACTTAGCTATTTCTATCTCCCCAGATACTCCACCAGTTGTTGATGGGATGGCATTCTTAGCGCCCATTTCTTTCTTGACAAATTTCCATAATTTGTTACTATTATTATTTAAATTAGTTTTACAGGCTTTTGAAGCTCGAATGGAGTCTTGTTCTTGTTTGCACCGTCTTATGGCTGCTTTGTAGTGAGCCCTACTTCTATTCATATTCATGTAAGCTTTGCAAGGGGGTCTATAAAATCATTCCATACAGGAATAATTTTAGCATGACACTTGTACTATTTAATCCAAGGCCTTCCTACTCCCCTTACTATTGATATTATATCATTATAATACCTAATGACAGGTTTAAAGTGAGAATCATTTGAACAGGAATTACTACAGTCAAGAAGCAATAACTCTAAATTATTAAACAAAGTGCTCTTTCCTATCTTTATATTCTATTTTCTGTTGCATATTAACCTTAGATACGACACATCATTTCTGCCTGAAGAGTTATTATGTCGTGTTTGGTGTTTTGTTTAGTAATTAACAGGTCATTGTATTCACCACCAACTTCTTCCACCATGTGACGAATATCGAGTTCCTCGTTCGAGAGCTGAATTTGCGAAAAAAAGAGGGTAAGGTTACTCACCGAAGGCCTTGCTACGAGAACGAGTTGAGGAATCCTTCTTGAAGTGCGTCTGCTGACCATTATCCACCCATCTTCTTCCTCCCTTGATCTCCCTGAGGCAAGGTTCGCTGATTGGGGGAATGGGTGGCACGACCTTTGGGGAATGGGAAGCCCCTCCCCCTACTTTGTGACTTCATGGGGGGTCCTTAAGCTGTGTTTGTAACTTAATGGGCTCATGTGCTTCCCTTTCTTCGGTGAAAGTAGGTGAGAGGGGGGTGCCGAGGGAGGCATTTGAGTACTCGAACACCTCTCCCCTGCAGCAGAAGGCAAAAGAGAGGGTAGTGATGCCTCGCCTCTTGGCAATGAACAGTTCCTATTACTACTATTAAGTTTGTCGAAGGCGTTGACAGTCATCACTTGTTGATCAATCGCAACATCAGGAGCAGAAGTCCTTTCCTGAGAAGGAAGGAGGTTGACTGTTACCCTTTCGGAATACATTCCACACCACTTGCGAAGGCGGAGTTGGGAGTGGAAGTTTCGTTTCTTTCACTGCCAGACACGCTCCTAGCTGGGGTCCTGATATGCTGCACGACTTCCGAGTAACTGGGCTTCGGGAAGAGCGTCTCTTTCAAGGCATCTAATACGGACCGGAATTGTTCGAACGAAATCGCGTTCTTCTGATTTGACACCACATGTTGGTGGTCTATTTCAATCAATGATTCTTGTACCCCATTATATCGTTTGAGGAGCACTGATACTTCCACGTCATCCATAAAAATTACCGAAATTGCTTGGAAGTTAGTCACGTACAAGGTAATATTGTTTTCGCTTTTCCGAAAGGTCGACACTTTATTTATAATGTCTTTAAGGGTATTTTTGTTTCTAGACTTACCTTTAAGAATTTGAAGGGTAGCGTTGAACAAGGCGTTTAAATGTACCCTCGCGTATTCTACTTCTTCCGTATCGTAAAAATCGTGACAGATACAAAAAGGTCAGACTTAATATGATCTACTTTGTCAAATATAAAACACAACAGAGGATCTTCTACAGCACTACGATTATCTGCAGACGATATCATCGTAATTGAGTAGACGGGAAGTAGTAGGTAAGTGTAGATGGCGGGGGTGGGACGGAAAGAGGGGAAGGGAGTGCCTATGGGGGAGGTGCTCATTTCTCATCCTTTAAATAACATTCCAGATACCACCAGTTAGATGCACACACATTTTTTCACATTAAGTATCATGAAACAATTACTCACTATGACACACTAAATATATACGTGGAGTCACTGTAAGTTCATGAACAAATTGATATACTCGATAAATTTCCCGCGGTAACGCTCCAAAACCTTTACTATTTAAAGGAAGAGCCGCAGACTAACAAAAACTCGTCCACTCCTCGAGGGAAGATATATATATATATATATATATATATATATATATATATATATATATTGGTAACCTTGTTTTCTCATTTCTTGTCTAATAACTGTTGTAATTGGTATTATTTTAAATCTAAATATTGTTCCAAAAGCTTTGGAATATTTGCGATTTACACACATACTTCTAATATATGTGCTAAAATATATACATAAGATTCTCATAATTTAGAAAATGTAAGTAATTGTCAAAAAAAAAAAAAAATCATATATATATATATATATATATATATATATATATATATACATACACATACACACTCGTGTATATATAAAATTTCAGGACATTTATCATAATTTCGTAGTTTTTACAATACATAAAATAATTTTCGCCCATTATATTGTTAATATTAATAATATAAATGATAAATTCTCTATATTTTAACGAATTTCTTAATATTTATTACTTTAAATTGCAAGACAGAACTGTAAAGATTTATGGACAGTAAAAATAGAACACTTTCAAAATTGCTGCTTTGTACATTATCTAAAAAGAAGTTCTCCACTGTGAACGTTCATTCCTACTAATATAATAAACCTTTATATATATATATATATATATATATATATATGTGTGTGTGTGTGTGTGTGTGTGTGTGTGCAAATTCTTTGTTTCTCTTATTCTGAAATTGTTTTACATTTATAATATATATATATGTAATTTGGTTGAAGGGTTTCTTCTTAGGGAAGCGTAATTTAGTAGGAAATAGGAACACGACGAGTTTGTGCATATTTTATTTTTTATTCGCGAACGTTTCGGAAAATGATTTCCATCATCAGTGATATTTTTTTATCACTGATAATGGTAGTCATTTTCCGAAACGTTTCTAAGCAAAAAGAAAACGCGATACATACACATTTTTCGTTCTCGTGTTTGTTAATATATATATATTTATCTTGTTCTTAAGAATAGTAATTGCAGACATAGATATTAGATATTAAAGACAGTGTCGTATCGTGCTTCGCTCGCGGACGACACAAAGGTATGTTAGGAAATATCGAATAAAGGTGACATAAAAAAACTACAAAATGATATCGAAATACTATTGAAGTGGGCGGAAAACAACAATATGAATTTCAACGAAGAAAAATTCCAACTCATAAAATATGATAAGAATAAGGAGCTGTAGGATAAAGGATACAAAGCACTACGAGACAAATAGATAATATCAAATCGCAATTCAGTGATTTACAGAAAACAAAGACTGCCCGCAATCTTCTATACAAAGAAATATTATCTTTTATTGTCTCAAATCATTCCAAAAAGAAGTTTTAAAGCCATTTTCTTCTATCTGAAGAAGTTTTGTATAATTAAAAGAAGTTATTGTATCATCTGACAAGAAGCTTTCATACCCCCAAAAGGAAAATATTAACCCTATACAATGAACCCTCAAAAAGTAGTTATAAGTTCTAAATTTAGAAGGTTTTATTTTGAGTGATCTTGAAGTAATAATGCGAAAATTCGCAGAATCCAGAATGCAGAATTCAGAAAACACTGTAAAATTGGAATTAGAGCAGCTATATGAAAAAAAATGAGAATTATCTGAAGGAGTTTTCACAGCATGCAAACGGGGAGGATGTTAGGCAGGAGACAGGGAATACTGGAACTCCAGTTTATTCTGTCACTGTCCTCCTTAGCTGATCTTTTTTTTTTCGTGTCTCATTTACCCTGTGAGCAGTCCAGCATGCTCTCAAACACACACTTCTCCTTCTATTCCTCGCTACACATACATATATCTTACATCCTAAACACTTTTGCAAAGTTAAATAAAAAAGGTATCGTTTATAAGGGTCTCGGAGATTTTGATTTCGGCGTTTTTGCGGGCGTTCGCCCTTAGCCCCTCCTTCCTGATTAAAAAAAGGGAAAACAACCATCAACTCTAGAGGAGTTTAGTCCTACCAATAACTGAGTATTGGTCAGTACTCACAAACCCATACAGAAAACGAGACTGCAAACGTAGAAGCCATACAAAGGACTTTTACGTCTACAGTAAGCTACTGTAGAGGAAACGAAAGATGTAGACTACTGGTCTCAACTACAATCCCTGAAACTCTATTCCCTGGAAAGAGTACGTGAGCGAAATACAATAATATACATAAGGAAAATACTAAAGATGTGTAAAGTACTTCAGAAATGAAATAAAAAACAGTGGAATGAAAGCAGTTGATTCTGTACTATCTCAGCTGCGGTGGAAGAGGATGCCACATAAAAACAAGAATGGAAAATACTCTCAGAATACACTTTGAATACTCCCTTCGGAACGAAGGGAGAAAGCAAGAAGCAGCGTGTATATACTCGTGTGTGTATGTATATATATATATATATATATATATATATATATACACATCGTCAACAAAATAGTTGGAGAGTTTATCAGCAAAATTTACAAGTACTGATTAAAGGAAAAAGTATTTTAACAAGACGTGGTCCATTTTACAAGTTCTCAAATGCTTATTGAAATTATTTCAAAAGTATGTTTAATTTATATATATGTATAAAAACTTGGTTCTTCTTCCGGCCGAATTGTTCATTCTGAGGCAGGTCAAGTGTGTCACTCCACCTTAGACCTACAGTTTTACGTGGAATCCAACCCACGCCCCACCAGCAGCCCAGCGTCTTAACCAGTAGGCTACTAAAGGTACCCATTTATCTACCAACCAATTTTTTTTTGTGTGGAACGATGAACAGCTGGGTTTGTCGCGCGCCGCCTGCCGTCACCGGGTCTGGATCCCGGGGCCGATGGATTCGTAGTCAACGACGCTAACCACTACACCACCGATGTGTAATTTACATTCTAGACTATTATTTTTTACTAGAATTTCAGAACCTTCCCAATTAATGCTGTGATTAAATCTGTAAATATGGTTGTACAATGCATTAGAATTATTTACAGATCTACGAGCAAACTGCACTGACGCTGTTTTACTATGATGTCTAAAGTTTTTGCCGTTTGACCTATATAAACTGAGTCACATTGTTTATATTACTTACATTGTTTACACAACCAAATTATTTGGGCTTTTTTTAATTGTGATATATATATATATATATATATATATATATATATATATATATATATATATATATATATATATATATATATATATATATATATATATGTGTGTGTGTGTTGTGTGTGTGTGTGTGTGTGTTTTTTCGAGTTTATTTCAAAAAATCTTTCTTCCCCGATTCCCTGGCAGTAAAGCAAGACTTTCTTTTTCTCGTGTTCTATGTCTGAACATATACTATATAATTATTATATATATATATATATATACACGGTGAACAAAAGTAGGTGGACAGTAGGTTGAATACGGTTTGTGTTATATTATATTATAACTATGGTGTTCATTATAACTATGGTGTTTGTGTTTTATTATATTAAATATTATAACTAAATTTATTTAAATTTTATTTTGTATTATAGTATACAAAAAAATTAAATATGTATTCTCAAAATAAACGTTATCATTTACTGTCCACCTACATTTGGTTCACCCTATATATATATATATATATATATATATATATATATATATATATATATATATATATATATATATATGGGATGAATTTAACAATAAAACACGTGAAATGAATGAATGCTGCAAACCCAGAAGGAAAAGAAAAACGATTCCAAGGCCTTTCGTGTATTCAAAGCTACACCTCGTCAGGGAATGAAGATAAAAGGCGAGATGCCCATAAATATATACAACGTACAGGAAAAACAAAACAATTAGCACATACTTAACAAGGGTTAATGAGAGACAAAAGAAATTTTAACATGATATCGTCGATTTTATACGTCCCCGCACTGTTATTGAAATTGTTTTTAAAATGAATAAATGGACATTCTAGAATATTTCTTTCTATTATATCTCTGTTTTTAACAAGCGCTTTAGAACTATCCCACTTGATGCTATGGTTACATCTATACATATGGTTAAATAAAGCATTGGAAGTATTAGCTGTTCTACAAGCATATTTATGCTGTTTTACCCTAACATCTAACGTTTTACCGGTTTGGCCTATATATACTGAGTTACATTGTGTACATCCGATCGAATACACACAACCAACAACATTATCAGGGCTATTCTTTATTAGGCGTGATTTAACAGTATTATTATACTTAAAGATTACATTAATGCCAATTGCTTTAAGTACAGTTGGAAGGTATTGAAAATTAACATGGTAAGGTAGGCTAAGGATATTTTTACGCTGAAATTCCTTTACAATTGCATTATTATAATACCTATTCTTGGCTTTCTTAAGACAGTTATCTAAAAATGAAATAGGATAACATAATTTAGTACCAATATTCATGATATTGCATAACTCGGAATCTAAAAATTCAGGACTGACAACTCTCAATGCTCGAAGAAACATAGCGGAGAAAATAGAGGATTTAATCGAAGGACGATGGTCAGAATAAAAATGCACATAAGAGTTATTATTAGTAGGCTTACGGTAGACTTCATATTTGAACTGATTAGAGCATCTCCAAATTTTTAGATCAAGAAAAGATAGGCTTCCATCATTTTCTTTTTCAACTGTAAACTTAATAGATGGGATTAAATTGTTGAGCCTACCAAGAAATAAGCACATCCAAATTATTAAGCCAAAGGCATAAAATATCATCTATATACCTGTACCAAACCAGGTTAAAATTAACAATCGTAGGCAAAATTCTACTTTCAAAAAATTCCATATATAAAATAGCTAGTACAGGTGAAAGGGGATTTCCCATAGCCAATCCAAACGACATAACATAAAACTTATTTTCAAACTGAAATTTACAATCTTTGACACAAAGCTTAATTAACTCAATAAGAGTGTTGTGTTGAACAGGGAAAGAATATTCAGAGATCTTATCTTTTAAAAAATCAAGTAGGTCATCAACAGGGACTTTTGTGAGTAGCGAACATACATCGAAGCTTACCAATTTGAAATTAGGGTCATTAGGGAACTTCAGTTTGTCAATAAGATCCATGCTATTTACAATATGTGACTCAGAAATAGAGCCAACTAACGGCGTTAATAAACTAACTAACCATTTTGATAGCTTATAGGTAACGGAGCCCACTGAGCTAACAATAGGCCTCATGGGATTATTAACTTTGTGTGTTTTTACTAAGCCGTACAGATATGGTAGTGACGGATTGATACTAAGAAACTGCTGTGAAAGCCCATTATAATTATTTTTCAATATTTCTCTTAATTTTCTGTTAAACATTTTATTAACATCCTCCAATGGGTCTCTATTTAGAGGTTTGTACGTGTCACGATCACTCAACAACGTATTCATCTTTTCAACATAACTGTTTTTGTCGATGATGACGATCGAATTGGATTTGTCCGCTTTAGTAATATGTAATGAATCATTATTTTTCAGTGTTTTCAGGGCTTTTTCAAACCTCAAAGGATAATTCGATTCAAACCTCGTATTAAAAGCACTATACACACAACCTTTGGCTAAAGTCACCTCACTTTCGGAAATATTACTCTGTTTTTCAAAATCAATAAAAGACTTAGCAATCAGTAAACTGCTGGGCTTTTTTGGGACTGAGAAACCTAACCCAAAGCCTAACGCACATTTCGTATTGAAGTCTAGTTCTTGGGACGACAAGTTAACAATATTACTAAAATCACTTTTTTTAGTCCAGTAACTATTACGAATTAAATCCTCCAGTCTATTGTTTAATTTCCTATTCGATCGTCATCATGGACAAAAACAGTTATGTTGAAAAGATGAATACGTTGTTGAGTGATCGTGACACGTACAAACCTCTAAATAGAGACCCATTGGAGGATGTTAATAAAATGTTTAACAGAAAATTAAGAGAAATATTAAAAAAATTTATAATGGGCTTTCACAGCAGTTTCTTAGTATCAATCCGTCACTACCATATCTGTACGGCTTAGTAAAACACACAAAGTTAATAATCCCATGAGGCCTATTGTTAGCTCAGTGGGCTCCGTTACCTATAAGCTATCAAAATGGTTAGTTAGTTTATTAACGCCGTTAGTTGGCTCTATTTCTGAGTCACATATTGTAAATAGCATGGATCTTATTGACAAACTGAAGTTCCCTAATGACCCTAATTTCAAATTGGTAAGCTTCGATGTATGTTCGCTACTCACAAAAGTCCCTGTTGATGACCTACTTGATTTTTTAAAAGATAAGATCTCTGAATATTCTTTCCCTGTTCAACACAACACTCTTATTGAGTTAATTAAGCTTTGTGTCAAAGATTGTAAATTTCAGTTTGAAAATAAGTTTTATGTTATGTCGTTTGGATTGGCTATGGGAAATCCCCTTTCACCTGTACTAGCTATTTTATATATGGAATTTTTTGAAAGTAGAATTTTGCCTACGATTGTTAATTTTAACCTGGTTTGGTACAGGTATATAGATGATATTTTATGCCTTTGGCTTAATAATTTGGATGTGCTTATTTCTTGGTAGGCTCAACAATTTAGTCCCATCTATTAAGTTTACAGTTGAAAAAGAAAATGATGGAAGCCTATCTTTTCTTGATCTAAAAATTTGGAGATGCTCTAATCAGTTCAAATATGAAGTCTACCGTAAGCCTACTAATAATAACTCTTACGTGCATTTTTATTCTGACCATCATCCTTCGATTAAATCCTCTATTTTCTCTGATATGTTTCTTCGAGCATTGAGAGTTGTCAGTCCTGAATTTTTAGATTCCGAGTTATGCAATATCATGAATATTGGTACTAAATTATGTTATCCTATTTCATTTTTAGATAACTGTCTTAAGAAGCCAAGAATAGGTATTATAATAATGCAATTGTAAGGAATTTCAGCGTAAAAATATCCTTAGCCTACCTTACCATGTTAATTTTCAATACCTTCCAACTGTACTTAAAGCAATTGGCATTAATGTAATCTTTAAGTATAATAATACTGTTAATCACGCCTAATAAAGAATAGCCCTGATAATGTTGTTGGTTGTGTGTATTCGATCGGATGTACACAATGTAACTCAGTATATATAGGCCAAACCGGTAAAACGTTAGATGTTAGGGTAAAACAGCATAAATATGCTTGTAGAACAGCTAATACTTCCAATGCTTTATTTAACCATATGTATAGATGTAACCATAGCATCAAGTGGGATAGTTCTAAAGCGCTTGTTAAAAACAGAGATATAATAGAAAGAAATATTCTAGAATGTGCATTTATTCATTTTAAAAACAATTTCAATAACAGTGCGGGGATGTATAAAATCGACGATATCATGTTAAAATTTCTTTTGCCTCTCATTAACCCTTGTTAAGTATGTGCTAATTGTTTTGTTTTTCCTGTACGTTGTATATATTTATGGGCATCTCGCCTTTTATCATCATTCCCTGACGAGGTGTAGCTCTGAATACACGAAAGACCTTGGAATCGTTTTTCTTTTTCCTTGTGGATTTGCAGCATTCATTCATTTCACGTGTTTTATTGTGAAATTCATCCCATATATATATGTGTGTGTGTGTGTGTGTGTGTGTGTGTATGTTTTTCGAGTTTACTTCAAAAAAAAAATTTCCCTGATTCCCTGGCAGTAAAGCAAGACTTTCTTTTTCTCGTGTTGCATGTCTGAACATATATATATATATATATATATATATATATATTATATATATATATATATATATATATATATATATATATATATATATATATATATACACACAATCTCGTAATTTTAAGAAATGTTAATGAAAAAATTTTTCCCACATTAAATAATAGTACTAGATACTATCTACTATACCAATTCGCTCCTAACTGCAATTCGAGCATCCGAAATTTTTAAATAATATACTGTTTCGGTACAGTACAAAATTTTCTTTTTCCAGGAAAACTCGCGTAAAAATCCAGATTATACTAATTTCTTTTTCAAACGCAGCCAAAGTAAAAATGTTACGATAACAGTTCTCTCTAACGGTTTAGATGGTATGAAAAATTTCTTAACCAGAAGCCAAATTTACAAGATTGGGTAAAGCATACTATATAACAGACATTAGTAAAATACGCAATATCAGCATTTATACACAGATAAAGGTAATATATATATATAAAATATATATACACATACTATATATATATATATAGATATTCTTTGTTTTTTAAAGGCACTGTGTAAGCCTTCAGGGCTCATCAAATTCGATAAAAAATAATTGCAAACTTCCGTTATAGCGTTGATGTAAAGTGTTTATCTAATAATAGACGATGGTTTTAACATTAAATAGTGTTACTATATTTATGCGTGTTAAAAATAAATTTTACTACTATTATTAAATAGTTATTCGTGGTAATAAACATAGTTTGGGTGTCTAATTTGATAGCGGCAGGTGGCAGTTAATTTTGTTAATTCTTAAATGTCTTTGCAAATATATTTATTATATGTACAGAAAACTCAATAATAAAAAAAAAATTAACCAAAATAATTGGTCTTCATGTTAAAATGTTAAAAGTATTTATTTAAATGCCATTTTTACTTAAAAATGTTAAAGAATAAATAGACAATTACCTTGAATTTCAATTAAGTTGAAATACCAACAATGATTTGTTTGGAAATGTTTTTTTTTTTTTTTTAATCAATTAAACTAAATCTGAGACATGGATTTTAACTGGGTTTTTTTGACTGAATGTGTTGTTATCTTCGTTTGGATTATGTAGTTTGGGAAAAAAGTTAGCCAAGGAACATAAAATTGCTTAAAAGTGCATAAAAATTTACTAATTAGTAACGATTGGGTTTTGTCCTTGAAATTTGGTTTGTGTCACCAAACGAAAAATTACCCAAACTTAAACAGGAACTAATTAATTAATAATTTTTTTTAGGCATTTTAAAAATTTCGTGTTTCTAGGCGAACTTTTTTCCGAAACTGTACACTATCATTTACTACCTGAGTAACTCCATATAAGCGGTGACACTCCAAAACACCGGAAGTGTTACCTCCCTTCGATATTTTTTTATTTATTTTTTAAAATTTTCGTTATGATTTGTGATGGAACATAATTGTCCAAAAAAACATTACAATCCATTTCTATTTCTCTCTCATCGTAACAATTAAACGTTTCCAAACGTTTCCTACATAAACATTAGTTACGTTAGCCTTCTGTAAAACTAGGGTTCTCATATATATATATATATATATATATATATATATATTATATATATATATATATATATATTAGGGTGGCCCTTATTTTTCAACTTTTGAAATTACTTGCTCCCAACCCCTAATCTTCCAATATATAAAAAAGTGCTCTGTGCAAACTTTCAGCTCAATTGGGCTATAATAAGGTGGCCCCCCAAAGGCCCTAAAGTTTCAAATTCACCGATAGTTGGTATTTCTAATATAAAACCTTTATAATTCATTTGCAAACTTTGTTTGGGAAAATAATCACAAAGCATAGTCGAAAGTGAATTTTATTTACAACAAATATTACGCCGCTTATATAGGCCGCAGGCGCAGAACTTTCTAGAACCTTCCAGAAGCGGTTTTTTACGCACTTATGATACTTTTCAATTTCCGTGAATATCTCGTCCAATTTTGGTTTTAAGTAAATAATGGTTATAACTAAATTTATTGTAAATTGAATTCTCTTTCGATCATATTCTATATTTCTTTCGAATAAAACAATGTAAAGAAGATAAAAACGGTTTTATATGAAAAATATCAATATTGTTAAAATCTGAAACTTTAGGGCCTTTGGGGGGGCCATCTTAATATTGTCTGATTGAGCTGAAATTTTACACAGAGCATTTTTACATGGATTAGAACAACTTTGGAGGTTGGGAGATGAAAAATATTTCATTTCAGAAAATCACATACAACTAAGGGCCACCCTAATATATATATATATATATATATATATATATATATACAGGGCGCCCCAAAAAAATGTATACCACTTTAAATAATTATAAAGGCAGTGTTTATTAAAATACATTTCATTTTCAAAATGTAATAGAATCTACAGACATTATTTAATTGTTTTGTCAACGCCTGTTTTCAAACTGAAATCCGTTCTGGTCCAGGCACTGCTGATAACGCGAAGCAATGGAATCGCAAACATCACGAAACATTTCGTTTGGTATTTGTGTGCATTCTCGTTCAATGGCTGCTCTCAATTCAGCGACTGTTGCAGGTTTTATAGCGTAGACTTTGTCTTTTAAGTATCCCCATAAAAAAAAGTCTAGTGGTGTGAGGTCTGGTGAACGCGGAGGGTATTCTACGAAACCCCTTCGTCCAATCCACATCCACATCGTGCCAAGTACCACTCGCAATACTCCACTCTTCGGTCCGGATCATCTTCATTAATAGCATGGACTAATCTTGGAATGTAACTTTTCCATTGACAGCGCTTAAAATGCGTTGGACAGACGATTCTGAAATTCCTACCTCACGACTCGCTTGCCGCACAGATTTTCTTGGACTTTGGTGATACGTTTCCAGTACTCTTTCTTGCTTTGTGGGGCTTGTCGATGTCCGTGGTCTTCCGGAACGCTTCTTGTGGACATTCTGAACAGTTCCATCGGCTTCAAACTTATCTCTAATTCGAGTGATGGTAAGTCGCGTTGGTGGATCTGTTTGAAACTCCCTCCTAAACTGTCTTTGCACTTCAACTGCGTTTTCACACTTCCAGTAGCATTTTAGAATGAATTTCCTTTGTTCAAAGCTTAGTCTGACTGCCATTATTAATTCTAATGGGTTTAACTTGGAAAGAAAGAAACATCAATTGAGCTATCAGCTGTTAAAGTGTGTATACATTTTTTTGGGACGCCCTGTGTGTGTATATATATATATATACAGGGTGGGCGGAAAGTAGCTCCCTATTTTGGATTGGTAAAAAAATACGTATATTATCCATTTATTTCAGAAGAAATAATATGAAAAGGTAGGCATACATGGTAGGTTTTCTATAAAATTCAATGTGGGCTCCAACTCTTTCCACCAGCTTCTGGAGCCGCCCAGGAATGGCGTCCACTGACTTTAGCAGGAACTCCGGCGGGATGGAGGACATGACTTCCCGAATTCGGTCCTCCAGTTCTTCCAATGTCCTCGGTTTGGTGCGGTAGACTTCTTCCTTTACCCACCCCCAAAGAAAGAAGTCGCACGGTTACCGCTGAAAAACGGCAGAATCGGTTCAGTGTAACGGTGTGGTGTGGTATGACCTCAGATCAGGTTGTGGGCCCGTTCCTTCTGCGCAACACCATGAATGCTGAGCGGTACCTTGCTATGTTGCGAAACGAGGTCTGGCCGGTTGTCAGCACATGGGAGAACATCGACGATCTGATATTTATGCAAGATGGCGCCCCTCCGCACTTCGCTCTTGTTGTCCGTGAGTGGCTGGATGCCCACTTCCCTGGGCGTTGGATGGGTCGTCGTGGTCCACATCAATGGCCAGCCAGGAGCCCCGACTTGACACCGTGCTACTTTTCTTTAGGGGTGGGTAAAGGAAGAAGTCTACCGCACCAAACCGAGGACATTGGAAGAACTGGAGGACCGAATTCGGAAGTCATGTCCTCCATCCCGCCGGAGTTCCTGCTAAAGTCAGTGGACGCCATTCCTGGGCGGCTCCAGAAGCTGGTGGAAAGAGTTGGAGACCACATTGAATTTCAGAGAAAACCTACCATGTATGCCTACCTTTTCATATTATTTCTTCTGAAATAAATGGATAATATACGTATTTTTTTACCAATCCAAAATAGGGAGCTACTTTCCGCCCACCCTGTATATATATATGAGAAAAGTCCATATTCACAGGATATTTACTTTATCGACTCTTATTTTATTGATCTGAGGCCATTAGATTTTTTCTTTGGGGCATCTAAAGTCAGTGGTTTACTCACCGCACACAATCGATCTCTTGATGAAAAGAATTCACAATGAATGCGTCAGAATTAGTGAGAATGTGTTCTCCACTGTTCGAGCTAACATATTTATTAGAATTTACACGTGTAAACCGTTTTCTTGTATGCAATTCGAACATTTAGTTCAATAAAATAAATATCCTATGGTTAAGAACTTTGTGTTACACCCTGTATATATATATATATATACTGTACAGGTTCTTCTGCAAAGTCCTTGATCAGACATGCGAGGTAAAGATGAGAGTGGAAAGAAACTCTCTCCTCCATCAGAGGGGTCAACCACAAGTGGGCCCTGAATGTTAGTTGAAAGACACGTAAAGTATAATATATATATATATATATATATATATATATATATATATATATATATATATAAGATAAGATGTTGCCAAACACAAGTGCATATATAAAATACCCATTTGTACCCACTCCATGATGCGAGTAAATTTTTCTACTCCTACATGGGCATACTTCCCAGTGACCTTGAACAATTGAACACGACCAAATTTGCCCAAAATTCTCGAGCATGTAAACGTTGAAGAACAATAATGGAGTCATAAGTGAATTAAGCTCCGCCCATCTGTCTGCTCTCGTGTTATACCCAGTCTGGAATTTCGTACCCAGCCCATTGAATATATATATATAATTATAGAGTTTTTTCGCTATTATTTCTTCACTATTTTAAAGTGTTTATTGAATAAAAATGGCGTATAAGAATGGCGTATCTTATTTAATGATATTATTTTACTTATTTTAGTTGAAGATGTTATATATAATGAGGTTGTTTCTTGTTAGCAACTCATTCAAAATGTCATAACATTCTATACAATAAACTTATTATGGTGAAATGTTTTATTAACTGGGCCCCAACCGTACATCATCCAATTGAATCATAGCGGAAGTGTGTTGGGATTGATCCACGTTGTTTTATATGATCCCAACTGATGGTAGCGCCGCATGTTGTTAAAGGCGAGTTATAATACAACCACAAAAATATCCGAATGTTGTTTGTTAGGTTGTGTTGTGGTTTTTCTGGTGTGAGAATTGCTGTATGAAGTAAACTCTTCTTTCAAGGAGATCTTGGTGTATGGCTGCGGATCTTTCAAAATGACTCATTTATACTGAAGAAGGGTTGAATTTGGATCATGCTCTTATTTGATGGGCGGTACCTTGGCGATTCTTGTTGGAAGTATTCCTTATAAGTTCATTTTTTGCCCAAATGATTCACGAATTCACCAAATATGTCACTCTAGAGATCTGTTTACTGCAGAAAAAAAAAATGCAGTGGCGAATCTAACTGCATAATCCCACAAAACAAGAGGACAAATTCCAGTACCTAATATGATTTAAGTGAGTCATGCATGGTTGGAACTCTTTACATGTAAAATTTCACCATAAGTTCATTATGTACAACGTTACGGCATGTTTAAATAGTTGCGCTAAAAACAAATATACCCAGAAACACTTCATATTAGTTACGGAATTACTATGAGAAACTTTAAATACCAAATACCAAATACAAACTACAAATTGGCGGAATTTGTAGTTTGTATTTGGTATTTGAAGTTTGTCATGGTAATTCTCGTAACTAATATGAAGTGTTTCTTTTCCATATTTCTAAGATCGACCTGAAACACCCTGTGTGTGTATATATATATATATATTATATATATATATATATATATATATATATATATACAGGGTGGGCCGTAAGTTTCCATACATAGGAAAAATAAACATTTTTTTATGGACAACCATTTTTATTTATATAATATGCTCTACACGGTTGCCATTGTTTTGAAAACACATTTCAATACGTGTTCCCCACTGTTGATGAACACGCATTAGCACAGTTGACGTTATGCTTGTAATGGCGTTAGTGATACGTTCCTTTAGAGTTTAGATGATTTATGTCTCGTATCTTTTCCTGATACACCATGGCCTTCAAGTGCCCCCAAAGATAGAAATCAAGGGGGGTGAGATCTGGGGATCTGGGAGGCCACTCCACAGGACCACGCCGACCAATCCAAGCATCCGGAAACTGCTGCTGATCCAAATACCGACGCACGTGAAGACCATAATGAGGTGGAGCTCCATCTTGCTGGAAGTAAACTGGGAAGTTACCTTCCTCGTTTAGCAGGGATGGGAAAATCTCTTCTTGCAACATGTTAAGATACCTTTCGGCATTAAGATTTCCACTGGCAAAAATTGGTCCAATAATTCTGTCACCCCATATCCCGGCCCACACCATCACTTTACCGGCACCTTGCATCTTCGTCGGACTCAGCCAGTTAGGGTTAGCATTACTCCAATAACGTATGTTTTGCCGATTAACCTCTCCATTGACGTAAAAATTTGCTTCATCAGTAAACAAGATCTTACGTCAAACGCATATTCTTAGGGTATCTGAAACATAAAAACAAACGTTTAATTTTTCCTATGTATGGAAACTTACGGCCCACCCTGTATATATATATATACATATATATATATATATATATATATAATATATATATATATATATATATATATATATATATATATTTAGTAATCACATTTAAGTGGAAATATGGAGTTAAACATTTCTTCACAAAGAGCATTATCCCGCCATTACAGTCATTTCAGGGTACGAGCAGCTCGCAGCAGCATTATCAAACAAGTAAAGGGTCAAAGTACTAAAGAGGCTTCTGTACGTGGTTCATCACCACTAAAAGCAACACTGCTCCGTGTTAGTCTAGTCAAAAGAACATTTATATTCGTATTTAATTTTTTTTCGTTAGTTTGTATTGCAGACACTTCCAGTTATTATCAATCCTGGTGCATGATCTTCAGGAGCAAGATGCACCGCAAGTTTGCATTTCCTCCCTAAAAAAAGCGCAAATTTTCCTGTATCAATCACAATCATACTCGTACTACCTCAGGCTTGCTCTACACAAATTGAACCAAAAAACCGCAAGTATTTGAAATCGCAAACCGTCCGTATCCGTATACAGGCCGGCATTTATTTCAGAATATATTTTTTTAAATATCTGTAGACTCAACATGGAGAAAAAACTGTATTTGTAAACTCAAAGTGAATAAAATTTAAAGAAGATTACATCCCAAGGTAGAAATAACATCCCAAAAAACCAAATCCAGAATAAAATTCAATAAACCTTTAAAACCTTACCTTTTTCTTTATTCTGTAATTACGATTTCAATATTCCTACAGTATACCTCTTTATAATCCTTTTTACTTTTCATGTCCTATTACTGGAAGTACTATAATTGAATTTATTCACCACTATTGTTATCATATTATTATTATTATTATTATTATTATTATTATTATTATTATTATTACCTTCATTAATATAGTTATTATTCTTTTTATTATTAATTTCAGACAGAACACCGTTGTTGCTATTCATACTCAAGTTCGATTTTAACGTTTGATTTTGATTTTCCTTCAAATGCTGTAATTTTACTGCTTGTCTTTTTGCCGAAACTTTATCGTTTTATCATTTAACAACCAACTACATTCCCCTCAGAGAAAGAGAGAGAGAAAGAGAGAGAGTTACAAGGAGTTACAAGGAAAAGAAGTACCTCAAAAGGCCTTGCGGTCCATACCGAGGAGGTACCAATGGCAACGGGTGCCAGGGAAAACTCAAATAGTGTGCAAGATTTGGTCTAACCTTTTCTTGAACTGATCCACCGAGGAACTGTTCCTGTTATTAAAAGTTTATTTTTCTTTCAACTATCCTAGCAGTAGTAGAAAACTGGATAGAAAAGTAGAAGGTTCTCTCCCCACCCTCCGCTCCCTCCCTGCCAGAGGCAGGTACGGAAAAAGGTTGAAGAAAATACCTTGACCCTGGAAAAGTAGCCAAGGAAATTTTACAGGAAAGTGGAGAATATATAAATAGCTCTATATTTAGCTTGCTCACAGAGACACCGAGCAAGCGAACTCCTGCAGAGTTTTCTGAGGTTTTAATCTTAAACTATGAGTCTGTTCAGTACTTTGTCTAGCCTATTTTTAAACAGATTTACACTTTGACTGGAAACAACCTCTGAGGGAAGTTGGTTCCAGATATTAACTATTTTATAGGAAAAGAAATTTCCGCAGACTGAGGTCCTAAATGTATTTACACACTCAAATAGTGTGCAAGATTTCGTCTACCCTTTTCTTGAAACTGATCCACAGAGGAACTGTTCAAACTTCCGAAGGTAACCTGTTCCATGTGTCACAGATCTTATACGTAAAGTAATTCCACACACACTAGTCCTAAACCGTTTCAAATCCAACTTCCAACCATTGTTGCGAGTTGGGTTATCATTAAACTAAACATACTTCTAAAATCGACATCGTTGAACCCGCGTAAGAGCTTGAAAACTCGATCAGTTGACCGCGCAGCCTCCGAGTTTCAAGCGAAAACAAGTTCAGGGCGCGTAAACCGTCGATTGTAGCCCATATGTCTAACGGAAGGGATTAACTTTGTGGCCCTCGCCTGCACTCGCTCCAGCCTCTCAATATCTTTCCTGAGGGTGGGCGACCAGAACTGCACAGCATACTCCAGGTGCGGCCGAACAAGGGAATTGTACAGTGAGAGCACAATCTCCTTGTTCCGAAACTGAAATTGCCTCCTGATATAACCCAACAGCTTCTGGCTTTCTTTTCCACCTCTACGCACTGTTTGGTAAACTTGAGGTCGCTGCTAATTAGCACCCAAGTCATTTTCCAAATCAGTGGCCTCGATATTACTCCCCAACATCGTGTAGTCCGACTTGGGATTGGTGTAGCCAATGTGCATCACCTTGCATTTACCAAAGTTAAACGGCATTTGCCATTTTTCGGACCACTCTCCTATCCTAGTAGGTCCGCAAGCAGTTGCTCGATCGCCTCCGGCGTCCCAACATTGGCCCCAAGCTTGGTGTCATCAGAGAATTTGGCGATCGTACTGACGATGCCACCGTCTATATCATTTATGTAAATGATAAACAACAGCGGCCCCAAAACGGAACCTGAGGAACCCCACTAGTGACCGAGGCCCAACCCGAACTAGCCCCTTTAATTACAACCCTGTGCCGCCTATCCTTCAGCCCGTTTTCAATCCACCTACCTACTTCCCCACCAATACCCGGCTCTCGCACTTTGGCCATTAGCCGGCGGTGAGGTACCTTATCAAAGGCTTTCTCAAAATCGAGATAAAGTATATCAATCGCCCTACTCTTATCATACTCACCCAACATGACGTGGAAAAACTCGAGCAAGTTGGTGAGACACGACCTATGCCATCTAAACCCATGTTGGGAGTCCCCAAGCAGCTTGTAGGAATCCAAATGGTCAACGATCCTATCCGCTATTATCCCGTCTAATAATTTACCTACAACTGAAGTGAGACTAATGGGACGATAGTTCCCTGGACTTTCGTGATCCCCTTTCTTAAAGATAGGGGTCACATTGGCTTCCCTCCAGTCACCAGGCACTTGGCCCATCTCCAACGATTTGTTGAAGAGAGAAGAGGAGAGAGAGAAGAGAGAGAAGAAGAGAGAGAGAGAAGAGAGAGAGAGAGGAGAGGAGAGAGAAGAAGAGGAGAGAGAGAGAGAGAAGAAGAGGAGAGATAAGAGAGAAGAAGAGGAGAGAGAGCGAGAGAAGAAGAGAGGAGAGAGAGAAGAGAGAGAAGAAGAGAGAGAGAGAAGAGAGAGAAGAGAGAGAGAGAGAGAGAGAGAAGAGAGAGAGAGAGAGAGAGAGAGAGAGAGAGAGAGAGAGAGAGAGGGAGAGAGAGAGAGAGAGAGAGATTCATCATATATTTCAAAGCGAAAGATTTGAAAATTTAAAACTAAAAAAAATTCCATACGTGCTAAATTCCAAAAACTAAAAAAAAACAAAAAACATAAAAAACTTGAATTTCTTCTGAACTTTCTTCGACAAAATAAAATGTTCAAAAATGACTTTTACTCCAGTAAAGCCAAACGTAAAACAAATTATAAAGATTAAATTGAGAATGACATAAAACTTAAGAAATACTACTTCGACAGCAAAACTGAGGTCTTAAAACAGTACTTTGATACTTTAGAGAAACCATACATTTCCAGTTATATTCCCACACTTTAAAGTCCTATATTTTATATTCATTCCTCTTAATAGCTGAGGCAATTCAAAGCGAATAGCGGGAATCCTTGCCCGACTTTTGATCAATGAATCAGGTCACCGTATCATTTTATCTCATCAGAAGTTAGATTTTCATAGTTACATGTTATTAACGTGGTCTAATGCGAACAATTTTCAATCTGTGTTCATAAATTTTGATTATGAACCAATTTGGAGTTGTACTGACGTTAATAAAGGTTATTGGGTTATGAATACAGTTATTTTCTACAACATAATGTCTATACACAAAATTTAAGTTGTTAAAGAGCGTACGTTCAAAGAGTACACGTGTGTATGTATATATATATATATATTATATAATATATATATATATATATAATATATATATATAATATAATATATGAGATAATATATATAAAATGAGATTGAACTCATTACCATGAATAGCTCGAAGCAAAATTGTACATGCGCGCAGGATGGATTTGGGACATTTAATTTTTTTTTTTTAAATTAAATGAGAACCAAGCTTAATTTTCTCTCCATTATACATTGTTACTCCATTTCAACTATTCTGAAGGATACGCGATGGACAGACAGTTCTTTCCTGAAGGGATTTTCGTTCTTTTTGATAAAGAATACAGCGAATCATTATAAAGGAATCTTGCAGCACCTTTCTGTTCTATATATAATTCAATGGCGTGAACCCGTTTTTACATACAGTATTAAAATGATATATAGAATTACTAGAGTATATTTATATACAGTTATTATTACCCTGCTTATATATTGAATTAGTATGTTACGCAGGTTTTACAGTAATAAAAAGAGACAGATAGATAGATAAATAGATAGATAGATAGATAGATAGAGAGAGAGAAAGATAGAGAGAGAGAAAGAGAATTAGATAGATAGATAGAGGCAGATAGATAGCTGGAGAGAGAGAGAGAGAGAGAGAGAGAGGGTAAAGCAGATAAACAGACAAACAGACAAACAAAATAAGCGTAGCACTAATTACAAAATGAGGCGTGATAATTTGTACAGAATTTGTCACAGTTAAGCCTTCAACATTTGGGTTCTCAACCACATTAACCAAATTAGTAAAGATTCATGTTAAATTTGAAATTATTATTATTATTATTATTATTATTATTATTTATTATTTGGTTCATCAATATTTCGCAGATTTTATATGTATCGTAAAGTTAAATTTAACATTGTCTCCAATGCCCACAATTCTTTACATGTATGATAATAGTTATTGAACCTTTACCCACTTCGTCGACAAGACCAAACAATCAACACTAAAAATTAGCTTAACCAAACTTAACTAACATAACATAACGTGGTGTAACTTTAACCTAATCTTAACCTAACCAACCTAATTTAATTAACCCACAATAATTTGTCGATCGTTTGGTCTTGTTGATTGTCTCAATGTTTTAGTCTTTGGTTATCAGCCGTTTGACGTTACAGAGTTTGAACGCTCAGTCAGTTTTGGAGAAATTTACTGAAATTACATTTAGAATTTTAATCTTAGGTCGCGATTGAAGTCCAACGTACCGTCTGCCTACGGTCTTAACCCAATTTTAGTCATTCTAATTTTAGTCTTTCCCAAAAAATATGAAATCCCGAAGTGGGAATCCCGAAGGAAACAATTCTTAAATGGATTCATTCCAGTCCCAATGTAGAATTTGTCACTTTACTGTAGGTTAGTTTTTCTATACAATTACGTCACGATCTCTCTTTTTCTTTTTTTACCGTTTTTCAAATGAGGAAACTCTTTCCCTAAATCTAGAATTCTTACTTCGAGCATTCCCATTTTCGGACCACAAATTGGAATGGGAATAGCAAGCACCAAGTGAGAAGTAATCTTGTCTCGCATATAGCGGGGATCACACATATATATATATATATATATATGTAAAGAACGACGCTTGTATAGGAGAATATTCCGCGCAAGATTTTTTCATTTGTTTCGTTCTCTCGCTCTCATCTTGCGCGGAATATTCTCCTATACAAGCGTCGTTCTTTACGTTAATTATACTGCGTGTTTGCAGTTTAAATATATATATATATATATATATATATATATATATATATATGTATGCAGTAAATCACAGAATAACACGTGATCTTATTAATAAGCAAACAACCACACGGAAAAGGAAAAAGAAACACGAAATCGGAGCGCTTTCGTGATATATTCACATCTTCAGGGAAAAACAAGTAATATTACTTGTTTTTTCCCTGAAGATGTGAATATATCACGAAAACGCTCGAATTTCGTGTTTCTTTTTCCTTTTCCCTGTGGTTGTTTGCTTATATATATATATATGTATATATATATATATATATTATATATTATATATATATATATGGGCCCTGCGAATCAACTTTTTTCGAATCGAATCTCGAATCAAATCATCCCAAACAATTCAAATCGAATCGAATCTCGAATCGAATCACTGTACACATATAGATTAAAGTGTTTCTACACACAATTAGTAATAAGCCTAAAATTAATTAAATCTTGTTGAGAACAAAGGACAAAGTAAATCCTTCTAAAAAAAATGTATTAAGTATTTGATCATGAGGAGGAACAATGGTATTAAAGTATGATAAAAGTGTTATTGCGCAAGAAATTGGTCTCAGTATATATTTGAATTATATCTAAGTAAAAAGAAAAGTGTTTATTTACGAAATATCGAATCGGAGCCGAAGCTAACGAATCAAATCGAATTCTCTCTCTCCTGATTCGAAATCAAATCGAGTCTCGAAGCTTCGCAGGGTCTTAATATATATATATATATATATATATATATATATATATATATAATATATATATAGAGAGAGAGAGAGAGAGAGAGAGAGAGAGAGAGAGAGAGGAGGAGAGAGAGCAGAATAAAGTCGAGAGAAGAGAGGAGAGAGAGAGAGAGAGAGAGAGAGAGAGAGAGAGAGAGAGCAGAATAAAGTCGAATACAGAAACTGAGACTGGAATAAGATCGAAATAGAAGTAAATCGAACATACTAAAATTAATTCAAATAATACTGGAATTATCTCTAACTACTTAGTCAGTTAGAGTATTTTTCTAGACGTTACACGTACGATTGGTTAGGTCAGATGTAGAAGTTTCGTTAACTTAAAAGATTATGAAGACTTGCATTAAATAGAATGCTCTGGAATTAAGATATTCTGAATTAAAACCGATCCAACCTGACTTGAATGAAACTGAACTGTGCAATTAAACTAAATGGAACCGAGACGCATTCACCTATTTCATATAAAACACACACACACACACACACACACACCACACACACACACATATATATAATATATATATATATATATATTACTGTTCAGAAGTTTTGGAAAGCTACTAACACTAAAATTGATCAAAACATATTCCATATTTTAGTTAAAATCTAGAATTTGGCAACAAACGCTTCTAAAGAGCATAATTTACTTGTCGACGTTACACATGCACAATATAAACAGTAACCTACACGGTTATCAGTTAACAATCTGAAAGCATTCTTACAACTACATCATTCAGGTATGTTATTCCTTGTTCTTTTCATTGAAAATCAATTTTAGGCATTTTCATTTTTTGTTTAACTACAGTGGAATATTTGTGGTGTTTATAGAATGTTTTCAGTATAATAGTGGTATGTAATATGTTTTATAAACATTCCTAGTTTTCTCATAAAGATTATGACTTCATGAGAAGAAAGTATACTGTTAGAGAAAGGGCTAAAAACTGGACATTTCTGTAAAAGTGGTGGTGTGGCACTATCAAACGCTATCTTGAAGAGGGCCAACTAGAGACAAACGACAAAATTAAAGGCCAAGAAAGACAACAAAATCTCAAGACCAGTACTTGAAAGTTTACGTGCTTAAGAGATAGAGAGCAGTCCAGTCGTAGTTTGCAGCAAGACTTTAATTCCTCACAGAGCACTAACGTTTCGGTTGTAAAATACGACGTCGACTGCAGGATCTACAGTTGCACTGGGGAGTTGGGTCCAAAAACCGTACCTGGGACCAGGAACCAAATCTAAGAGGGTAAAATATTCTTGACGCAATCTCTGGGTCTAAAAGAAGACAGTACGTACGATGGCATTAGGGTGAGAGATATAATATGTGCTTACAAGCAACACTTAATCAATGGTGGGGGATCTATTAATATTTGGAGGTCCATAAATTTATCTGGAGTTGGCTCCCTTGTGAAAGTTGATGGTACTCCAACGAAAGAAAAGTACAAGCGAATTTTTTAACTGCAAGTTGTGCCAGATGGAAAACGTTTCATTGGACAAGGGTTCATCTTCCAACAAGATAACGACCCCAAACCCACGGCACGGATTGCGAAAACATATTTGAAAGGGAAGGAGGCTGGCAAACTAAAAATTTTGAAATGTCCATATGTAGGCACTGAGAAGAATGAATTGAAGCCATCTAATAACGCAAAACTGTGGAAAGACCTGAAGAGTATTCAGATGAATATTCCACCATCATTGCCAAAGAAATACACTGACAGCATTATTAATACTGACAGCATTATTAAGAGAGTTTAAGCTGTTATAAGGGCAAGAGGGGACACACGAAATAATGACATATACAGTATATATATATATATATATATATATATATATATATATATATTATATATATATATATATGTCTTTGTCTATGTAATTATTCATTAAAATAATTATATATATATATATATATATATATATAAAAGAAGACATTACACAGCTAGAAGGGATTCAGAGAAACTTCACAGCCAAGGTCAATGGGTGCAAAGAACTAAATTATTGGGAAAGGTTACGCGAATTAAACCTACGGGGCTCCATTAAACCTTAGCCCCCCCCGCCCATGGCCTAAACCATTAGAAGTACAGTAAAACTAAACATACCTCACAAAGAGAATTTAATCCTGCATTTAATGAGAGACAATTAAAACTTGGTGTTCCCACCATTGGCTTCCAAGACAGCCTGAATTCGCTTTGGGTAGCTTGCCAAAAGTGACGTGAATAGATCTTGATCGTTACGCAAATTTGCTAAAACAGTTTCAATGTGTTGCGTCATTGTATCCTTCGAAAATCGATTTGCTGCAGGTTCTTGAAACAAGAGATATTCAACCTGTCCTTTATAACTGATCCAATGTGTTCACAGACGTTCAGGTCAGGAGAATTTCCTGGCCATTCTTCATTTCCGAAGAAATCGATCTCATGGTTCCGCAACAACTGTTGTGGCTAATGCCTTAAAGCAAGGGGCCTTATCGTGCAGAAGTGTGACCTGATCGACATCCATAACATTGTTTGGGTTTCTTAGAAAAGGAATGACATACTGGGATAGAATAATATCACGAAAATACTGCCCATCCCAACTCTGACCATTTGGCTTCAGCACCCACATGAGCTTCTTTGCAGTGAACAAAACAAACACACCAACACAGTCTGGACTTTTTAATAATTCGCGATAATGTTCATTGTCATCGATTTCATCTGGTGTTGTGGCCCACACTCGATCATTTTGGTAGTTAGGCCAACGTGTTACGTAAACAAAAATTCATCGGAGACAGCTAAATGCATGAAATCATCCACATCCCAATCTTCAAGATAATGGGCAAACCACATTCTGTCATCGATGTTAAGTTGAGTTTTTCTTGGCTTTGGAAGTTCATGCCAAGGCTTTAAACCTTGCTTATGACGGTACAGTCGAATGATCTCACCACTAACGATCTTTCCTCTCAACACTTCGATCTCTCTAGAAAGTTTAGCACAGCTGTTTTTCCGCTTACGCGTAGCGCTTTCAATGATGTCCTTTGTTTCCTGAGAGAGTGGCAAATTTGGGCGCCCAGATTTGGTTGTATCCATTTCACATTCATCCAAAGTTTTAATCCAATTTTTTTTGTCGAAGTCCTCACTTCTTCGCAACTTTTTGGCAACCCATGAACGTGTTATAAAGGTGGCTCCAGCATCACGAGCTTCCCGAAATGTTATTGCTCGTATGCGATCTATCACACGTTGCCTTTCCGAATCACCAATTAATTGAGAAGCCATTATATTATCACTTTATCAGCTAGAGTAATTTTAATACCTGCAATAAATAAAGAATTTTATATATTTTTATAATCACTAAAAACTATTTCGATATAAGTAACATGTAAGCTGCAAATGGGGGGGCTAAGGGTTTTTGTAACCCATTATATTCACTGGAAAGTAGAAGAGAGAGATACACCATTATTTCACTTGGAAAATAATGGAGAAACTAGTCCCTAATCTTACTCTGAACTCCCCAAACAACAGTGGAAAGTAGAAAAGAAAGACTGTGTCGTGTTCCCAAATTAAAGGCTGGACAGGGAACATCCTTAACCAAGAAAGAAAATAGTTTTGTTGTGAGAGGACCAAGACTGTTTAACCAGCTGCCCAAAGACCTAAGGAACACGAGTTGTGTTGCGGTGGACATCTTCAAAGAAGATTAGACGCCGGCTCAGAACAATCCCAGATGAGCCGGGCGTACCTGGCTATGTGAGATGGAGAGTACAAGAAACCACTCACTACTTCACCAGGCCAACTCGAGAGGAGGGGCGACAAGCTTGACCTTCGTCAAATGAGGAATCATCGCACGGAACATTTGAAAGGTTGAAAGGTATATTTGTACGTATTTATACTCTACTGCCTCATTCATATATATACATATACAACCAATGATGGCTATAAATACCCATATATCATTGGTGTTTCCAAACTTTCAAACAGAGTGTATATATAATATATATATATATATATATATATATATATATATATATATATATATATATATATACATATACTGTATATAACTTGGTTGAATGGTTTGTTTCTTAGGGAAGCGTAGCTTAGCGAGGAATAGGAGGACGAAAAGATGGTACATGTTTATTTACAGACGTTTCGGAAACGTTCAATTTCGATCATCAGTGCTAAAAAGTTTAGAAACAAATAGAAATAAATAAGTATAATAAACAAAAACGAACAATATATTAAAATGGCGCGACAATTAGCGATAATTAGCGAGAATTAGTAGTATGGTTACAATATATATTAAATTAGAAGATTAAATATGAAATGATATAAAGTATAAAAGTCTTCTTTTTCTTTCTCTTCGCCCGTTCCCGCCTCTATGCGGGGTCGGCGTTTCTGACCAGCCTCCTCCACACAGCCCGGTCCTGGGCTTCTTCCTCCGACAAACCCTTCTCTCTCAAATCGTCCCTCACCTTCTCCATCCACCTTCGCTTCGGTCTGCCTCTCTTTCTCCTGCCATACACCTCCATATTCATCGTTCTCTTACCCACATAATCTTCGTCCCCTCTCATCACATGTCCATACCATTTCAGTCTACTTTCTTGTATCTTCCTCGAGATTTCTCCAACCTTTGTTGTGCCCCTTATCCTTTCATTCCTTACTCTATCCAACCTTGTCACTCCGCACATCCATCTCAGCATTCTCATCTCCGTTACATCTAGTCTTTTCTCATGATCTTTCTTTATAGCCCAAGACTCAGCCCCATACATCATAGCCAGTCTTACCACAGTCTTATACACTTTTCCCTTAACCCTTGCGCCTATTCTTCGGTCACACAACACCCCTGAAACTTTCTTCCAATTTTTCCAACCAGATTGCACTCTGTGTGTTATTTCTGTGTCCAGCTCACCGTCCTCAGCCACTGTCGATCCCAAGTACGTAAACTTACTTACTCTCTTTAACCTCGCTCCCTCTAAACTAATTTCTGAGTCTTGATTTTCGTAGAACCTCAGGTACTCCGTTTTCTTTCTCGCTGATTTTCAACCCTCTGTCTTCAAAAGCCCTCCTCCATTCCTCCAATTTTCTTTCTACTACTTCTCTCCTGTTGCTGCACAGAACAATATTGTCTGCAAAGAGCATACACCAAGGGGATTGATCTTTTATCCCCTGGGCCAACACATCCATAATCAAAACAAAGAGGTACGGGCTCAAAGAAGATCCCTGATGTAGACCAACCCTCACGGGGAACCATTCCGTTACACCTACACTACTCCTAACCTTGGTCCTTGCTCCTTCATACATACTTTGCACCAACCTAACGTACTTCTCCGGCACACCTTTCTCTCTCATACACCTCCAAACCTCCTGACGTGGCACTCTATCATATGCTTTCTCTAGGTCGATGAAAACCATGTGCAGTCCCTTTTGTCGCTCCCGGTGTTTCTCCATCAACTGCCTCAGTGCAAAAATCGCATCAGTTGTTCCCCTACCTGGCATAAAACCCAACTGCTCTTCCCCCACGGTTGTCTCTTCTCTTAACCTTTTCTCTATAATCCTTTCCCAAACCTTCATCGTGTGTGACATAAGCTTTATTCCCCTATAATTTCCACAATCCTGGATGTCCCCCTTCTCTTTGTAGATAGGTACGAGTGTACTATCCCCCCACTCCTCCGGCATTTCCTCTTGTTCATATATCTTCTGCATCAGATCCCACAATAGATCTATGCCCTCATCTCCCAAACAATTCCACGCCTCCACTGGTATCCCATCCGGTCCCAATGCCTTCCCCTTCTTCATTCCTTTCAACGCCACCTTCACCTCCTCCCTACTCACTCCTGAAGTTAACCCTTGATTTGGGACACCATCTTCAAAAATAACCCTTGGGTTTCCTCATTTAACAGATGTTCAAAATAACTCTTCCATCTATCCATGATTTTATCCTGATCCTTTAAGACCACTCCCTGCCCATCCTTTACCTGTTTAATTTGAGTAAAATCTTTACTCGCCTTATCCCTAGCCTTCGCTATTCTAAGGATCTTTCTCTCTCCCGCCGGTGTCTCCAACTCTTTATATACTTCATCCATCGCCTGCGCCTTGGCTCTTGCCACTCTCTTCTTCGCCTCCTTTTTCGCCTGCCTATAGCTTTCTCTATCCTCTTGTCTACCAGATGTGTCCCACTTCTTTTTAGCATCTTTCTTCCTTTTAATCACCTCCTGAACCTCTTCATTCCACCACCACATCTCTTTATCTTCAGGGGGTCTTCTACCTGATGTTTTGCCCAGTACTTCCTCACCAACTCTCAATATCACCCGGCTGTTCTCCTCCCACCATTCTTGTACACTCTCCAACGACCTTACTTCTTCCAAAACCTTCTCCTCAAATTTCCTTTTCTGGTCTTCTTTCTTCAGTCCCCACCACTTTATCCTAGGTGTCACCTGTTCTTGCCTTCTTTTCCTACCACTCTTAAACGACCAATCCATCACCAGGATTCTATGTTGCGCCGCCACGCTTTCCCCGTTTATGACTTTGCAGTTCTTAACTTCTTCCAAATGGGATCTCCTGCACATTAGAAAGTCTATCTGGCTTTCTCTTCCTCCGCTCCTATAGGTCACAAACTGGTTATCTTTTTTCTGGAAGAAGGTGTTGACTATCGCTAGATCAAACGCCATCGCGAAATCCACCACCCTTTCCCCTTCTTCATTTCTCTCTCCCACGCCCCAACCACCATGCACCCTCTCAATCACCTCTCTACTTCTTCCCACATGGCCATTCAGGTCTCCACCCAAGATCACTTTTTCCCCCTCTGGTATCGCACCAAGTTCTTGATCCAACTGATTCCAAAACACTTCCTTTTCTACACCTTCACAGCCAGCTTGGGGGGCATACGCACTCACGATGTTCACCGTCATCTCGTCAAGTATAAAAGTAAGGACAATAAGTGAAATATAAAACGGTTAAAAGGTGAAACAGAATTGAGGGGGTTCTTACCAAATTGTTAACGTAATGAGAGACTAATTGTACAGAAGATTGGGAATGTTTGCTTGTTGAAAAAATTCATATTAGAAAGATGGAGCCAGGCGGAGTGATGGTGGATTTCTTTTGAGTTTGAGAGTTTATTTGGCGATGTTTAAATTGAAAGCGGAACTGTAGTCGTTGAGGGTTGGCTGGATACTGAGGATATAAAGGGACTCAAGTATGCGGAAGTCGATTAGTCGGTTCGCTGAATTAACGATTTTGAAATTGGAGGGAAGTAACGGGTGGTTGTGAAGGTGGCAATGATCCCTTATTGCTGATTTGGAAGGTTTGTTCAAGGGCTGTGAAGTTCGTATAGAAATCCCACGATGCTCGTGTCCACTCTTGTTTGATATTGGCGGATGGTATTGCCAATATAGTTCGCTTTGCAGCGAACACAATTAAAAGCGTAGATAGAGGACGAAGCAAGTGGCTCGGGTGTTTTTCCTTTATGGTTGAGGTAAGATTTGATACTATTGTTGTTGGTGAAGGCGAACCACCTGTTACTTCCCTCCAATTTCAAAATCGTTAATTCAGCTAACCAACTAATCGACCTCCGCATACTTGAGTCCCTTTATATCCTCAGTATCCAGCCAACCTTCAACGACTACAGTTCCGCTTTCAATTTAAACATCGCCAAATAAAATCTCAAACTCAAAAGAAATCCACCATCACTCCGCCTGGCTCCATCTTTCTAATATGGAATTTTTTCAACAAGCAACCATTCCCAATCTTCTGTACAATTAGTCTCATTACGTTAACAATTTGGTAAGAACCCCCTCAATTCTGTTTCACCTTTTAACCGTTTTATATTTCACTTATTGTCCATACTTTTATACTTTATATCACTTCATTTTTAATCTTCTAATTTAATATATATTGTAACCATACTATTAATTCTCGCGAATTATCGCTAATTGTCGCGCCATTTTAATATATTGTTCGTTTTTGTTTATTGTACTTATTTATTTCTATTTGTTTTTAAACGTTTTAGCACTGATGATGGAAATTGAACTTTTCCGAAACATCTGTAAATAAACATGTACCATCTTTTCGTCCTCCTATTCCTCGTATATATATATATATATATATATATATATATATATATATATGATTATAACAGTACTTTCTTACTTGAGTGAACTTTCCATGATTAACATATGCGTACGCGAGCAATGTGGTTAATAATCTTCTATAAAGGTAATCTCGTATAAAGGTAACACATGATAAACTATTTCGAATCGATGAGACTTAAATTTACTGTTCTTCATTGTCGGCCTCAATATTCTTTCAACTCACCATGCAATCATAATCAGTTGCAGTAATTTAGGATAATAATTTATTCATAATTTATATAAAATCTTCCTTATCGGTTATTTTTGATAAATTGATTTTGAAAAAAAATGAAGTGCCTTACTAAATGCATTTCAAATTTCGGTTTTAGAGTTATTAATAAGTTTTAATTAAATATCTGGCATAGGTAAGCATTTTATATGTAATAAATATATATAACCGTGTATAGTAATATATATATATATATATATATATATATATATATATATATATATAATTATATATATATATATAGATAGATAGATACTAGGGTCGGTACGAAAGTAATGCCTCTTATTTTTCAATTACTTTCGTACTGCCCCTCGTATATACTGTATAAGTATATATACAGTATATATACGAGTATATACTTCAGTAATGCACTTACACAGGTATGTGTATACAGTGCTTGTATGTGTGTGTATGTAAATATATTTCAAGTGTATACAGAGAAAACACTTAATTATTTGCCACCTAATTTTAACAATTAAACCAACCGTGCATTCTATGATTACACTTACTTACCCTTTAAGATTGCTACCATGGAAAAAATAAACATGTTTAGAGTAATTATCGCATGGTTGGGACAACCATGTGGATTAATTGGTTTGTATTTGGGTTATGCAACCAAGTACTTCTTATCTGGGTGTGAAGTTCGTGTTTTAGTGAATAATGTGAAACTCAGTGAGATATCATGGTTAAACAGTATGACTGAAATTCAACATAAATCTTGCCATGTATGGCGTAAAGAAATATAGAAATACATGTGTAGTCTGTTTTCCTGAACTGTGGATGTATGGTCCATTTTTGGATTTAATATAGGAACAAAATTCCAATAGTATATATATATATATATATATATATATTTCTGGGATTTTAATTCTGACGCCAAAGTAATTTTGGAAACCTTCAAACAGAGGAGGTTGTTCAGTTCAATATTTATTATTATTATTATTTTTTGTTTAATTTTCGCTTAAAAACATCAGATTTTTAAAAGGCATAAAAAATTAATAGTTGGTAATATTATTTTTTCCTTTAGATATTTTCTTAATTCTTTTTTGTAATTAATTTTTTTAAGAAAAGCATTACTAATTAGTAATTTTTCGTACTTTTTTAAATTTTTATCTTGTAGGCGAACTTTTTGCGGAAATTGTACTTAATGGACATATTTGGAGTCGAGCTGATTTCTATTCTTACACATATAGACTCTAACTTACTGCTGTGATTAAGTCCTCATTACTGTTCAAGTGTGGTATTTTTAGGTTCAATGTAGGACTGAATTTTACCTTTATAACTTTATAATGATGTATATTTTGCCTTTGGCTTCAGTAAATAACTTTAAAGTATTTTATGTCAAGGAGAGTGAATTAAAAATTCAACAATTATATTATACCCACGGAGCTGGGCATGAAATGAACATTCATTTGGAATTACTGTATTTATTGTCAAAATTTGTAATTTTTTCTGTCATTATTATGAAGGTTTGAAAATGCTTGTATTTCATTACTGTACAGTGCATCCGAAAAGTCTCTGCCCAATGGGAAATGTATTTATTTATGGAACCATATCATAAATGTTCAAAATGTCCGCCATTCGGTTAAAGGCACGTAAATGTAATTAATTAATTAATAAATTAATGAATTAAAAGTCGAATAGAGACTCTGAACATCCTGTATTGCAAACTTGAAACTAACTCGCTCGCAGGATTTTATCCAGTGTGGATAGGGTTATGTTTACTTTATATAAATTATACGGACTTTATTGAGCTTCATTTATTGAGGAGGGTTTTTGGAGTTTTTTTTAGAGTAGGTTATGTTATGTTAAGTCAGCTTGGATTAGGTCAGGTCTAGTTATTAAAGTGTCGATAAAATTTCCTGTCGACGAAATATTTATAGATCTATCTTCTCACACGACAGTCCACGGGGGCTAAGGATAACGACTTCAATCCTTTCAGGACATGTCAACGTTTTAACTGTTGTTATATACTGGTTGGGTATACCTGGTATACTTGGTAGAAAATGTTACTATACCATTAAGAGTACACCAAATATACACAAGGTATAACTGCCTACAGGAGAAACTGTTGATTAAAATCCTTTCAAGGCAATGATAGAAGATTTTACAATCATCACACTTTTCTCTCTCTCTCTCTCTCTCTCTCTCACACGCACACGCACACACACACACACACACATACATACACATGTGTATATATATGTAATCTGCTGTGGTTAGTGCAACTTTTAAATTTATATATTACCAAAGATGCGCAAGTTATATGCAAGTATTATAATTATTCGGAGCCTGAAGATAAATTGAAGATCAAAACAGACTAAATTGTGAAATATCTCCAGCAATTATAACGCCTCTTCCACGTTCCTAAGCTTTCCTCAAAGGCCTCATTTCATGTCTTACCCGAAGGGTTCGGTTGAACTGTATAAAACTACTTCTGTATCCCCTGTAACAAGATTCCCTTAGTTACTCCAGGGGGAAAAAATAAGCAACGCTATATAATCATTTCGCCAATTATGTATCAGGTTTGTACCAATGTAGATTAGAAACACTTCGTTCCCTTAAGACCAAAGGGAAGTTAATTTTTTTTTTTTTTTTTTAACATTTAGATTTAGAGTAAATTCTATCTAAAGAAATTTCTTGTAACAAAAGGTCTGATCTGAAGCCTTCATGCAGACCTCCAGGGACGTTTATGTTGAATGCATCTAAAATTTTCCTACTTCTAAGTGTATATACTGTAAAGCCGACATTTTTTTTTAGGATTCAAAATCTCTCTACATGCAGAGTTAATTTTTATACTGTATGTATGTGTGTGTGTGTGTGTGTGTGTGTGTGTGTGTGTGTGTGTTAAGTAACGCAAGTGAAGAGACAAATCAGATTTGAATTATATTAACGCGAGTGAAAATGGACGAGTAATATTTATTACACGTACTTTATAACGACTGTATATTCGATAGTAAAGTTTATAAGAGGTGTTGAAAATGTCCACCATTCACCTCTATACAGGCTCTTGCACGGCGTATCATATTCAAATCAATCAGATTAAATGAGAGTTGTCTCTTCACTTGCGTTGCTTTATACACACACTGTACATTTCAACGCATCGTGTGAACTTTAGAAGTCACTCAGTACACGCCCGAATGTATTTTAGGATACTTTAAAGTGCATCAGTATATATATATATATATATATATATATATATATACATTTAGGATAAAAACGAGACGTAGAGCAAGAAAGTCATTATATTTGGCTGCAGCCGACGTTTCGGGCAACTCTACCCATTTTCAAGGCCTAATAAATAAAAGCTAAATTAATGCATGACAAAAAAAAATATACGAATGTCAAAAACAAACTAATTCATAGCACAAAATAAAACCACTTAAAGAATAAAAGGAAGTTCAAGGTTCTATTCCTTTCCTTGATGTTTTGGTTTCCAAATCAGGCTCAACTGTTTTAACTTCCACATACCGGAAGCCTACTTTTACGGGTTTAGGTTTTAATTTTTATAGTTTTTGCGATTTTAATTACAAACTAAGTTCGATTCGCACTTTAGTGCATAGAGCTTATAATATTTGCTCAAACTTTGCTCTGCTTCATAATGAGTTTGAATTCCTTACTGATTTTTTCTTTAAAAATGGTTTTCCACGGGTTCTTGTACAAGGTATTATTGGTAAATTACTTAATAATGTTTATTCCCCCAAACTTATCCCAACGTATGATGTTCCTAAGAATTGTAAATATCTTGTTTTACCTGATCTCTACCAATTTAACACTTTTGTGAAAAAGCAATTGTTGAGTGTGGTGAGGAAATTTATTTTCACACTGATTTTTAAGGTTGCTTTTGTGAATAATAATACCCTTGAATGTTTTTTTCCGTTGTAAGGACAAAATCCCCCTGCGATGAACTGCTCTGTCGTTTATTTGTTTACCTGCCCTGGGTGTTCCCAGGGGAACTACGTTGGCAGCACAGTTCGTTCTTTGCAGGCAAGATTTTGCTCCCATATGGGTATTAGCCATAGGACAGGAAATGTTTTATCTAAAAAGGAACAGTCTGCCATTAGAAATCATTCTGTTAAGTGTAAAGTTGATATTTCCGTTAATAACTTTAAAATTCTTAAATCATTAAAATGTCCGTCCTCTCTCCGTATTTATGAATCTTTGTGCATTAAATTTCTGAACTCCAGCTTAAATATTGATTCTAGCTGTTACCCCCTTTATATTAATTAGAATGCCTACCAACTAAATTTTTCTGTTTTTCCTCTTGACCCTGTCTCCTTTTCGCCTCAGTTGTTTGAGGATGTCAAGTGAGCATGGTATGTTTCGTGCACTTTTGCGTCTTTTCATTTAACTTTTTATTAGTGAAGTTTTTAACTAATTTGTTTGAATGTTTTTAGTTTTAAAGTTTTACTTTTGTCATGTATATAATTTTTAATTTTTGTTTTTGGCTTATGCCTGTTTTACGCTTTTTAATTTTTATTCTTTAAGTGGTTTTATTTTGTGCTATGAATTAGTTTGTTTTTGACATTCGTATATTTTTTTTTGTCATGCATTAATTTTAGCTTTTTATTTATTAGGCCTTGAAAATGGGTAGAGTTGCCCGAAACGTCGGCTGCAGCTAAATATAATGACTTTCTTGCTCTACGTCTTCGTTTTTATCCTAAATGTAAAATTACGTCTCCTTAGGAGGGATCCTATTTCATATGTATATATATATATATATACCATCAGACATCTCACTTCAAGCGCAACTTTCCAAAATTCCAAAGTTAAAATTTCAAACAAAATATCTAACTTTACACACACACTAGTTCGACAATTTCAGTATTATATATATATATATATATATATATATATATATATATATTTTGTGAGTAAGTTTTGCCACATAATATTTTAGGTTTATAGTGCTGAACCCCCTATCTGTCCCTTATTTTAATCCAGTGCCACACCTTTTTATTTTTGACGCGAAATAAATTTATGCTCCCGTTAAGTAGTTTCGTACTACACACACACACACACACACACACACACATATATATATATATATAATCATGCGGGTTGCTTCTACAGAGCTTCAATTTAATATTTAGGAGAAATCCAATGACAATATGTAAATCTGTATAACTTAGAATTTAACCCTCTTTTTTCAGTCTTTTAAAATTTGCCTTTATGAATAGGTTATAGAAATTTTCGTTGTCTTGTTTTCATTCAATTATTGATTTTAATTTCACATTGTTATCATACAGCCTGAAGATGAGCGTATTGCTCGAAACGTTGCGCATTAAAGAAGACTTTTCATGGCATTTACATTTCTCCTTGTCATTGGATTTCTCCTAAATATTATATATATATATATATATATATATATATATAATATATGTGTGTGTGTGTGTGTGTGTGTGTGTGGTGAAACCAGTTATTTATAATCAACTTAAAAACGAGATTTTTTGTTAAAAAAATGGAATTTCCATTTCCATAAAACGAAATCAAATGTTTAAAGTAAAAAAAAAAAAATTATTGGATGGTTTTCGATGAATTTTTAAATGGTGTTAAACTAAAAAAAAAAAAAAAAAAATTGCACTCACGAAGAAAAGTAAAAATGCGATGTTGTATCACAGACCGAAAGCTAAGATCAACTAAAAAATTATCCATAAAGTCTATATCTTGTTACCAACTCCCTGCAGGGATGTGTAATCAAATATCTCAGACGACAAACTGGCAAATATATATATATATATATATATATATATATATATATATATATATATATATATGGGAATCTATACAGAGTGCTACATGATATATCTGAAAAATGTGTATAGGATTTTAACTAATTGTAGAGCAACATTCGTGTTTATTGTCTACAACTTGTACATTTATACATTTTACACATACCCATAAAACTTACCCTTTATACCCTAAACACAGAAAATATGCCAGGTTAATGAAAAACTATAAATAATATGCATACTGCTTGTATACAGACACACATAATATATATGTTTATATATATATATATATATATATATATATAAAATACCCATCTTTATAGGGTATGGAATATCAAGGAATAAATTCGATTAGCCAATATGGGACGAATAGTCGGCCAATATTACGCTAAAATATATTTTTTATTTGGGATATACGAGTGTGTGTATGTGTGTGTATATGATATATATATATATATATATATATATATATATATATATATATATATATATATATATATATAATTATTTGAGTCTCCTTATCTATTTATTTACAAGAGGCAGTAATTAAAAGCAACCCTTATAACTGATAACTACTTAATGCGTAAAAAAGAAGAAAAACACCGAGCTATTCTTTCTATCCTTTTTCTATCTTTATTCTATCTTCTTTCTTTATTTCTTGCTTTCTTCTTCATTTGTCTATCTTTAAAAATAAAATAAAACTATTTGAAAATCAAAACTACCGTATTTTTGCTACCTTTTTACCTTCGAAATTTTGCTATACGTTTTCATTATTTTCCTCAGCCGTTATCGGCGGGTGTGATCGCTCTTCTCTAGGCATTATCGAATATATCAGGCAATAAGATACGTCAGTGTTCAGCCTATCAATTACCCTTTATTTTAGGGAAGAGAAAACACAAAAAGATATTCCTATATTTTATTTGATGTTTTACTGAACGACTAGAATAAATATTACCTTATTAAATTTCGTTTTTTACACCTTGTTTTGAGATTGGTTTTAATGATCAAAACGTAACAACAAATTATATTTTACAAATAGGTAAAAAAAAAACATTGGACCGCTCACTGAGTTGTGATAATACGGAACATTCTTGCTTTTTGTAGTGGTGGTCATGACAGACGTACGGAAGCCTCGTTAGTACGTTGATTTCCATCACCCGCCATGTATTTGGTAATGATGTTGCTAGCTGCTCGTGTACCCTGAATGGGTGTATGGGTGGGGCGGTTCTTTGTAAAAATAGTGAAGGCTTTACTTCTTATTTAGTACTTAATCCGTTAATACAGTGTGTCCGTAAAGTCATGGTGGGATTTTAAATAGCTATATTATTGCAACGAAACATGACAATGAGATGAAAAAAAGGCAAATTGAAGAACAACTCTAAAAGAATAACTTTATTTAACGTAGTTCGATATGGGCTCCTCTGGTAGCCCTGCAGACATCTAGGCGGTGATTCAGTTCCAGCCACACACGCCCAAGAACATCAGGAGTGACGGATGCGATAGCTTCTGTGATTCGCTCGTGCAAGTGATGAATATCCCTAATGGGTACACTGTACACGCTTTGCTTGACGTAACCCCACAAATAAAAGTCCAAAGGTGTCAGGTCCGGAGAGCGTGGAGGCCATGGCTTCCATCCTCCTCTTCCTATCCATCTCTGTGGAAATTTTTCATTAAGGAATTCTCGAACAACGTTGGCATAGTGCGGAGGAACACCATCTTGCTGAAAGATGACATTATTGTCAATAAATTGGGGTACTGCAAAATGTTCCAACATAGCGAGGTAGTTGTGTGACGTCACAGTGGGTTCCGCGAAGAAAAATGGGCCAATCACTCGATCTCGTGCTAGAGCACACCACACATTAACTTTCGGGCTATTACGCTCATGTTCAACATAGGCATGTGGACAGCCTAGACTAACTACGAGATAAAGGTTAAGCTTAGCCTAGACTAACTACAAGATACAACTTTGAGAGTTGTTCTTAAATTTGGCATTGTTTCATCTCATTATCATGTTTCGTTGCAATAATATAGCTATTTAAAATCCACCATGACTTTACGGACACACTGTACATTATATGTTTAAAAAAAGTGGTGTATATATATATATATATATATATATATATATATATATATATGTCAGGTATGGGACAATTACAGTTAAAAAATAATTGGTTACAATTACTACAGTTGGCAAATGTAATTGATTGAAATTACAATTACATTGAAAAGTAATTAATTTCAATTACAATTACTTTTCATAGAAACATCTAATATAAATGAAAGGAAAGAAACGAAGTCTACCATTAATTTACAACCTTAACTTTTTATTTCCATACCCAATACCCATAGTATGAATATTATTCTATTTGAACACATTTTTAAAACAGTTCAATTAGCAGTCAATGTAATTTATGATAATATCAAGTGAATTGTTCAATGTTCATTGGGTTCATTCTCTTGGTTCATGAAAATCAGGCATATAACTTGTTGACTTTGATATTCAAGAGCCTTTTGAATGTCGTGTCAGTCATCCTGCTGCTATCAGACCTGAAAATTTTGCCCCCAATCCTGAAGAAACGTTCCACGGGGACGGAGAGGGGCAGGAATACCAAAGTAGCGTTGAGCTAGGGCAGCAAGACTTGGGTAGGTTGACTTATTGACCGGTCATTACTGGAGTGGATCACAGTCTTCAGGCATACAGGGGGCACTGAAATATTCCTGAAAAATATTGGAGGGTGGTGCCAATATAATGGGAAAGCAAGCATTGGTTCATTCAAACGTGGGCGGGAAAAATACAAACATCAAATGATGCGTGGAGCAGCCTGCTCGTTGCGCATCAATTGATGCATCGAACATCGAAAGGGTTGATTGCAATTGAGTCAATTGAAATTGTCACTGTGAATGTAATTGAGTTCAATTATATTCACAGTTATATTTTTAGTTAGTCAATTACAATTACACAGCAATCAATTGCAATCAATTACAATTACAAATTACAATTACCCAGTGCCTTATTATATATATATATATATATATATATATATATATATATTACGCCCAAACATCGAAATCGCTCAGTGAGCGAAAAAACAGCCACAACGCGTTGTGGATGCACCTCAGTGACCACACACCGATGTTAGATATTTTTTCGCTTCATGGCCGTTCTCAAACAACCGCAACGCGTCGTTGTGGACGATTCGGATATGACCACAATGCGTTGTGGACGATTTGAAACAACCACACACCGATGTCTTTTATCAAACTCTATTTAAACACGACGTATATTGAAATGATATAAACACGACGTATAATTATCGACGTATTCACTGATTAAAAAGCAGTTAAGTAGATATGCTAAAAAAAAGATAAAGTCCTTTTAAAAAATGATTATCAATAATTTTCTCGTACGTTTCGATTAATTTTAAGCAACTTTAGAATGAGACGTAAATGTAAAATTAACCAACTGGTTAGGTCAACTGAGTGCCAGGTTAGGTCAACTGAGTGCCCGGTTAGGTTAACTGAATGCCAGGTTAGGTTAACTGAATGCCCGGTTAAGTTAATTGTACGCCCTTGACGATTGGTTAGGTTAAGTCGTGATATTTTCGTTAGTTTTAACGAAAATATCACGACTTAACCTAACCAATCGTCAAGGGCGTACAGTTGACCTAACCGGGCATTCAATTAACCTAACCGGGCATTCAATAATTTTCCCATAGGTTTCGATTAATTTTAAGCAACTTTTACCTAATAATTTGTTCTCTCGAGGAGACGTTTCCGTGTTTTAGGGTGACACAGACAGACAAACAGACAGACAGAGCATTTTATATGGTGTGTGGTCGTTTCAAATCGTTCACAACGCGTTGTGGTTGTTTGAGAACGGCCATGAAGCGAAAAAGTATCTAACATCGGTGTGTGATCACTTAGGTGCATCCACAACGCGTTGTGGCTGTTTTTTTCGCTCACTGAGCGATTTCGATGTTTGGGCGTAACACACACACACACATATATATATATATCAGTGGCGTTCAGTCAAGGTAAGTGGTGCATGCGCCGCCTACCCAGTTAAAAGTCAAATTACGAAAAGTCAGTATATTACTACAGTAATCGAAAACTAATATGAAGTTATGATGCTTGTATAATGTATATATATAATTATATATATATATATATATATTTGCAGCTACCGCTTACCCTGTGAACACACCCACCGCACGCCTCAGTTTCTACTAATAATATAAATAGTACCCTTCGTTCAAGTGCGTAATGGAGCCCCATTGAGAAAACCTAAGACTTGTCTACCAGTAATAACAAACAATAAGTTTTCTGTTTTAGGTTTCGAAGATGCTGATGAACCGGAAATACGAATCGTTGGCGATTCCATTGTTCGAGGGCAGCTCGAGGAATTCTGTGGGAGAAACCCTCGTCGTAGGCGCCGTTACTGCTACCCTGGTGCAAGGGTGGAGGATATAACTAATAGTGTTGACCATTTTACAGACGGTACCTCTGAGGACACAACGTATGTTATTCATGTCGGTACTAATAACGTTTTAAATTCTAGATCGGAAGAACTGCTGGCTAGGTACAGGGACTTACTAGAGCGACTAAAGGAAAAAACTAATAAGATTGTTTTAACAGGTATACTTCCTCGAATTATCCAACTTAGCGATTTCTACAGCAAGGCGACCTATATCAACAATAACCTAAAGTCTCTTTGCCAAAAGGAAGGAGTGCATTTTGTGAATTTTTAGAACAGTTTCTACGACAGGAAGGACTTGTTCCTCGGAGATGGACTTCATCTTAATGACGTTGGAGCTGCGCGTTTAGGAAGACTATTTCATAATACTGTTTCTTCTTTTCAGGCTGCCGTAACTCGAACGGTCCCAGCGTAATTTCCACAAATTTCCCCTGCGCTCGCGAAGGTGTCGCAATTACAAACAATTTGAAAGTTCTATCCTTAAATGCTGGTAGCCTACGAAATAAAATAAACGAATTTTTTTCTTTAATTGCTTGTAAAGACTATGATTTAATTGCGATAAATGAATCGTGGCTTAGCACTGAAACACGTGACTTTGTAGGGGAGTATCAAATTAGAGGTTACAGACTTTTTGTTAAAAACAGAATAGGTAGGCGAGGAGGCGGTGTTATGTTGTATATCAAAGATAATATTGCGAACGTTATAGAAGTAAAGCACACAATTCCAGAACCGATAGATTCGACTATAGCAGAACTTAAATTGAACGATTTCAAACTTCTTGTTGCGGTTATATATAGGCGCCCTAATCAAACAGCTGATACGGACGAAGCGTTATATCGTGAACTAAAGAGAATAATAGGTAGTGAGCAGGCTTTAGTTATGGATGACTTTAATTGCGTCAACGTGAATTACGATACAATGCAGGGAGACGCGGAAGGTAATCGTTTAGTTAATTTTCTCGAGGATAGCTTTCTTATTCAAAGGGTTGGGGAACCTACGAGGTTGGACAGTATTTTAGATTTAGTAATAACTACGGATGATAGGCTAATTATTGATATTCAAGTAGTAGAACCGTTAAGCAATAGCGATCAAAATATGGTAGAGTTTGTCCTCTCAGAAAGTCACTCGAAACCAGCTAACTCGACTAAAATTCCTAACTTTCAGCACGCGGACTTTTGTAAATTTCAAAATAAATTGTCACACGTCAATTGGGAAAACGTAATGAGGATCTTCAACGCAAAACTAATTTGGGAATCGTTTGAAACAGTATTTAGGACTATAAATGAGGAATGTGTACCGTACAAAATTAAGCGTGCGAAAGTAAACAACAAGCCCTTGTAGTTTACTTCTAGAGTAGGAGACATTATAAAGAGTAGAGATAGGGCTTATAGGCTACATAAGTGCGATAAAGACAATTTGTGTTTACGAAACAAATACATATCTCTAAGGCGTGAAGCGAAAAGTGTAATAAAAAAGTCCAAGCGCGAATTTGAAATCTCCATAGCTCGTAACGGTAAAGAAAACCCCAAGCGATTCTTTCAATACATCAACAATAAAAATCCAGTAAAAAGTGTCTTGGGGCCGTTGAAAAATGTTAACGGAGATCTAGTTTCTGAGAACAAGGAAATGGCTACCCTACTAAACGAATTTTTTTTACGTCAGTTTTTACTATATAAGATGTAACGAATATCCCTACGGTCATAGACATAATACCTTTTGATAATGGTAATATTTAAGATAATATTGTGGTTAGTGAAGGGGAGGTAATGCGCTATATTGCTAAAATGAAAATGCGTAAATCCCCGGGGCCGGATTCCATATATCCCATACAACTTGAAGAATTAAAAGATAGCATTGTTGTGCCGCTAACAAAGATTTTTAATGCGTCTATTTCTGAGGGGTGCGTACCAGATAATTTCAAGTTAGCAAACGTAACACCTATCTTTAAGAAAGGCGATAAAGGTGCGGCGGGAAATTATAGGCCAATCTGTTTAACGTCTGTTATAGGTAAGCTACTGGAATCAATAATTAGGGATCGTACAGTCGAACACTTAGAATTGCATAAATTAGTTAGAAATACGCAGCACGGTTTTAGGTGAAACAAATCTTGCTTATCTAATCTTTTAGAATTTTTTCAAAGCGTGGTTGACGTTTACGATAGTCATCGGGCGGTTGATGTAGTGTATTTAGATTTTCAAAAAGCGTTTGACACCGTACCGCACAAAAGACTCATTGAAAAAACTAAGGCTCATGGAATCAGGGGTGCAGTAATAAATTGGATAGAAGAGTGGTTGCGAGGTAGGAAACAGAGGGTGGTCGTTGATGGAGCGGAGTCGTGTTGGGCTAATGTAACGAGTGGCGTTCCTCAGGGTTCTGTATTGGGCCCCTTGCTTTTTCTAATATATATTAACGATTTAGATGTCGGCCTAGTCAGTACAGTTTCAAAGTTTGCGGATGACACAAAGCTGGGTGGTAGGGCGATTAATGACGAAGATAGAGGTAAAATCCAGGAAGATCTGAATAAAATCGTTGATTGGTCAGTCACATGGCAAATGATAGGTTCGCGTAACGGTAATTTTTCATATAGTATGTCAGGGAAGGAGTTAACAAGCGTAGAGCAGGAAAAAGATTTAGGAGTTATAGTCACTGGTGATTTAAAAGTAGCGAAACAAAGTACGGCAGCGGTCAATAAAGCGAACAAAGTGTTAGGTTTTATAGCTCGGAATTTTGAGTACAAATCGCGCGATATTATAGTTCCTCTTTATAAATCATTAGTTAGACTCCATTTGGAGTACGCGATCCAATTTTGGAATCCGCATATGCGAAAAGATATAGACAAACTCGAAAGAGTTCAAAGACGAGCAACTAAGATGATTCCGTCGCTTAGGTCATAGTCGTACGAGGATAGGCTTAAGGTGTTAAAATTGACTACACTCAAGACTAGGAGGCTAAGGGGTGATCTAATCCAGGTTTTCAAAATTATGAATGGGTTCGATAACGTAGATAGAGATAGCTTTTTCGAAATATCTCAATATAATAGGACTAGAAATAACGGGTGTAAGTTGACAAGTAGAAGGTTCGAGACAGCAGTTGCCAAAAACTTTTTTACGCATAGAATAGTAAATAGCTGGAATAGTTTGCCGGTAGAAGTAATTAGTAGCACGTCTATAAACATGTTTAAAAATCGATTAGACGCATGTGTTGATAGATTGGGTATAGTTTAAAGTAGTAAATTTAAGGCTTTGTTGTTCGAAACCCACGTTAAATTGGAGGTCCCCTCCGCTACCACTTAGGACATGCACAATACACAATTACGAACAGAGTTAGGTAGACCAGCCATGAGTGGATCCTAGGGTCTTTGTTGGTCTGAAACATTATAACATTATAACATTATTTATATATATATATATATTTTATATATATATATATATATATATATATATATATATATATATATATATATATATTATATATATATATATATATATATATATATATATATACACAAACTCAGAGTTGTCCCCTGAGAAATTTATATGTTAAACACAGACCGTGCATGGAACAAGGAACTCTTCTGGGAAAATTAAATCCACTATATGTATATATATATACATACAGTATGTATATATATAATATATTAGGGTGATGCAAAAAAGGGGTCAAATTTTTTTTTTTCAATTTTCAGGGAGACACCCTCCTATTTTATTCATATTCCTAAGAAAGCATTGTATGCGAAATTTGGGGTTGAAAAAGAGAAAATTAGAGGTTGCTACCGAGCTTTAAAAATAAATGTATATCAGTTTGTGCTCAAAAATATTGTTTTGTTGATATTTTCGCCGGAGCCGGTTTGATATGTACCTAGTTAACCTAGTTTGAAAAAAAACGATGACATTCTAGACTATAGTACGTAGTGAGCTCATAAAATAGTAAATAATAGGCACGCTGATTTCCGCACCACCCTCTGAGGTACAGCGTATAGCGCGTTAACTTTTTTTTATGTGGAAGTTTCCCCAGTAGGCATATCATAACCACTTATGTATGTTTATTTCGTTTTTTGTGAAGCAAGAGTAATGTTTCCTTGTTTTTGTTTGAGAGTGACGACCTGTAACTTTTAACAATTTGAAGAAGGTATTGTTTCTGCTCTTCATCATTGGTTATCAGTTTGTTGTATTCCTCCATCAGTCGTACACCTCTTTCCGCAATGTCGTTTACCACTTTGAGTCCATATGCGATATCTCTTGCATTCGCATAACTTTCATCATCATTCCATTCTTCAGCATCTTTTTCAAGAAAAGTGCAAGGCACCTCTAGGATTTCAAAGAATCTTTTTGTGTTCGCAGTAACGAAATCCTGCAGTTGTTTCTGCCCAGCTGATTCAGGATTTATTGATGCTCGTTTGCTCGGTTTTGAGTCAACTGGTTTCTGCAGAGCATGCTTCATTTTGTTTTTTGTCTCATGCGAAACAGCTGAATCAAAAAATGCAAGCGCCACAAGCTCCTCAGAGAGGTACCACAAATGTCTCAAAAACTTATTGAGTGCAGCACTTGCAATTTTGTCATCCTTTTGCTTGTAGAGCTGCAGACTTTGCACAAAATGCAAATCTGAACGGGGGGCGCATGAGGGTATGGGTGCCAGGTACCACGATCTGATGTATATCGCAGCTGAAAAGCAGCAAACATCTCTCAGTCCTTTTTCCTCTCTCTCAGTTAGTTTAAACTGAGATTTAAACATCCAAATTTTAATGCAGTAAATTAGCTTGCCCATCCATCGTGCTCTGTGATAAGCTCCGGGTGCTTTAAAGCTGATTCCTGACTTGGGGGCACTACCGATGAAAATGAGCGTTAGCTCGAGCAATTCCTTGTAGTCATCACGAGGCTGCTGTTCATCAAGCTGAGCTTGAGCAAATTGAATGAGTTCTTCAGCATCTGAGATTTTCTCTGCAATGTTAGGGTCATCTGTTGCTGTTTGGTAATTGTTCTTGTCAATTTCCACCCACTTTGCTTTGAATCTCTTAAACAGTTGTATGTCAGGGCCACTAGAAGATGGCAAGGAGACAGAAACTGCAGCTTCTAACACTATTTCGAAAATATGATGTCGGCAAGCCAGCCACAGCATATCTTTATCCAATCTTTGCTCTAGTAACATACAAGCACCACTCTTAGAACCTGTATTGGAGGCAGTGGTGTCAAAACACATGCCCTTCACTTGGTCAGATATATTCCACTCCAATACTAACTGATGGACAGCATCTGCAATGTTTTGACCAGTTCCTCTGGCAAGTTTGGGAATACCAAAAGCTGATCAACTCCTTGGGCGGAAATTAGAACTGGCAGTCGATCAACATTTTCATGACCAGTAATATCTTCCATTAGTTTGCCGTCCCAATGTATTTGGAGAGGGCAATTTGTTTCGAAATCCTGCTTCAAATTTTCTGCCATTGTCTTGCGGTTCCTTTGTCTTGCTCTCCGTATCGATGAATAGCTAACACTGTATTCTTCAGGGTTTTGCCCAAGAGCATTGATTGTTGGGATCAAGATTTCCGAAGCAGCTCTATCACTTACTTTTGCAGCATCAAGAGATACAAGCATTGAAGAATCCATAAGCTTTGCACTCTTAGACTTTGATCTACTTTGTCTCGAAGTTGATGGCTGCTGAGGGTCAGCAACAAATTCTTCTTCTGATTTTGAACTATCTTCATTCAAACTTGAAGGACTTGAACTTGAGAGCACTGCTGCTTCGAAAACGGCTGTTTCCTCTTTCTTTTCTTTTCAAGTAATGTTTCCTTTTCTCTAGCAATCTCTTCCATTTGTGAAAAAACTTTATCCACTCCAGACATTTTGCCTTTTCTTCCTTTTTGTCGTTGCAGCATCAAAAACTCACGATCTTCATCTATCTTTATCATGTCAAGAGCACTTGCATGTGCAATGTCAAACAGATCTTGCAAGTCATTTTGCCAGCTCTCTTGTTTTTGAAGTAGTGCAGGTGATTGCTTCTTCTTATTATTTCTGTTCTTCTTTAGTTTCTCCCACTCGTTGAAAAGTTTCTTTACTCTCTCCACGACATGACATTTCAACACTGTTGGGATGCGTGCCTTTTCCCACACATCCATAACATCTCTAGCAGTCAACAAAGCCGCTGTTTTCACCTGTTGCTTTTTATTGATCTTGTAGTTCATAAACAATGCTAATGTTTCCCTTTTAGATGGAAGCTGGGTTTCTTTGAAGGACTCTATAGGATGTCCTATGAGCCAAACAACTGTTTTGTGACGCGTATGCCGCTCCATGAGTGCAACTCAGCAACTGCTATACAACCACTCTCAGCGAAGGCAGCAAAGATACTGAGTCAGTGACGCCGCACTTACACTGACGCGGCCGCCACAGTGACGTCACAGCAAAGAAATGATTCTAGAATGTTCGGCCACGGCGTCTATAGCAATGAAAGGGATGAGAAGGTTTACGGAAAGAGGTTCAGAGTCTGTTATGACTGCTATATGTTGCTGACTACCATTTTTGATGAAATCTGCAAAATAAATAAATGTACAATAAATACAAACTGAAAAATAACAATATACAAAATGTTCAATGGATGGTAGCAACCTCTAAAATGTCTTCAATTGTGCTGAAATTTTGCATGTTCAGTTTTTACACTAAATTAAATAAAATTAGAGGGTGTCTTCAAGTTTTTGAAATGATAAGTTATTTTGCATCACCCTAATATATATATATATATATATTAATCTTTTCCATGTTTCATCTACCCTGTGGGTACTCCAGCATGCTCTCAAACACATACTTCTTCCTCTATTCCTCACTACACACTACACTACACTATTCTTACTCACTACACAGTCTTTTCAAAATTTATAAAAAAGTGGCATCATTGAGCCTTGGAGACCTAGTTTTCGGCTCTCTCCTTCTTCTCTGGAGGGTCATTTTTGCGAGCGCTTGCCCTTGGCCCCCCTCCTTCCTACATAATATATATATATATATATTTATATATGATGATTTTTTAAACATCTGCCACTTTAAAAGGTCTATATTTTTTTATTAAGTGAAATAAAAGCAAGACATTTTTACTGTATCTTCTCTTCACACCCTCTAGTGATGTCCTCTTAGCTCATTAACTCTTTGCGCACGAACAACAAAATTTTGCAGTACTCTCGACAGAGTATCTATTGAAATCTGAGAAGTTGCTAAGTTGATGCTTTCGATTCTTCTATTGAGTGTGGATTCTATTTGAACACTCCATCTTTTAAATAACTCCACAAATAAATGTCGAAAGGGTTTAGATCTGAAGATGTTCGTAGCGATGATATTCCTTTATAATAAACCGCAGGAAATCTGTCGAAGAAGACTCTTCCGCCGAAAGTATCGTGTAAGTATCGTGAGCTATAGACTATGTTTTGCGGTAAGGGACTAATTCTCCATGTGTAGAGAAGGTACAGTAAACATTTCATGCTTTTATTTTAGTTAATAAAAGAAAATACAAACCTTTTAAAATGTCACATGCTTAAAACAATTACCACACACACACACATACACACACACACACATATATATATATATATATATATATATATATATACTGTATATATATTTTTTTCTAAATTTTCAGATCATACAAAAGTAGTTGACCCGGTTACAAATATAGAAAATTCTTATAAACTACAAGATAATCTTCATAGATTAGTTACCTGAGTTAGTAAATGGCAGATGGAATTCAATGTTAAAAATGTAAAGTCCCATTTTATCTGAAATAATGAAAATTTTAGTAACGAGATGCAAGGAAACTGGTTAGAGGATGTTAGACAGGAAAAAGAGCTTGACATTATAGTTAGTAGTAATCTAAAATTTTCTAAGCAGTGCTTAGAGGCTAGAAATAAGACAAATGAAATGCTAGGTATTATTAAGAGGAATGTTAGTTACAAGAGTCAGGAAGTCATCTGTAAATTATATAATTCTTACATTAGGACTCACTTAGAATACTGTATTCAAGCTTGGACCCCTCACCTTAGACATAAATAATATTGATATGCTTGAAGGTGTGCAACGTAAGGCAACCAAGCTTATCCCTAACCTAAGAAGACTGGAATACAGAGAAAGATTAAAGAAAACGGGTATGTTTAATTTCGAGAGTCGTTGTTTGAGGGGAGGTATGATACAGATGTTCAAAAGACTTTCAGGTTTGGTCAGTTTAGATGTAAGTAACTTTTTCTTATTAGAATCTGGTGGAAAACTCGAGGGCATAATAAGAAAATTAGAAAGCAGACTCGTAGACTGAATCTGAATCTACGAAAATACTTTTTCAGTCATAGAGTAGTAGATTTTTGGAATGACTTGCCATATGATGTGGTAAATAGTAGCTCCTTAGCTACTTTTAAGAAAAACTTCGATGCTTTCATGAATGAGACAGTTTGTAGACTGTAAATAGTGTATATCAGCTTGGTCCAACTGGCCACTTCCGGTTCGCGACTCTCTTTTATCTAGCCTTTCAAAGACTTGAACATCTATATCAGTAAAAAACCTTTCAAAGTAAGAAAAGATAATCAATAAGTATGAGTATAAAGTTAGAGCTACAAAGAAATAAGAAATTGTCTACACTTCCCAATTTTTTTCTTACGTTTCGCCCAAGTTTTGATTTACAATAATTTTTCGCTCTTGGATTTCATATAGTTGGACCACACTGGTGTATATTATTAGCTTAAGTTATGTAGGCTACTTTAGTAGCTCTGTAAATAGTTTTGCGTTAATTAGCTGACTTAAGATTGACATTTTGCGCAATTTTACAATAAAATATAGCTTAGGACTCGAATAACCTCGATAGGCCCGAGTGGCTTTATGTTTTCCAAATGAAATGTAAATATAAATGTAAAAAGGTCATCAGTATTATTAGTGCTACGGGCTATACCTGGAGCCCTATAGCGAGGGCATACAGTATAATATGTAAGCTTTAGCAATTTCTACTTACTAATATAGCGTGTGAATAAAAATTTTCTTTCTACCCAATTAACTTCTCTTGAAGTCATTTCACGTTCTACATATTTTATTTAAATTTAATTTAAAAGTAAATTTAAAATTTTTATGGAAGATAACCAACTGGGATAAAAAGGGTCGTTGTTCACGGTGATAATAACCATTTAAATTACGGGCAGAGAAACTCGGAAAAAAAAATAAAAAATAAAAAATAAAATATATATATATATATATATATATATATGAAGCAGTACGAGTGTGGCTATGATTGATACAGGTAATTGGTAAATTTGTGCTGCCTTGGGGAGGAAACACAAACTTGTGGTGCATATTCACCCTGAAGAATCACGCACCTGAGCTGAGTGTAAATTGCCCGAAAACCAATACCGATTTTAATGTTTTTTGAACTGGTCTAACATGGAGTATTGTAGTTTTCAGTGATTGATGGACTACTTACGAAAGCCTCCTCAGTACACTAAACCCCTGTTTGTTTGGCAATGCTACTGCGAGCTGCTCTTACCCTGAAATGGGAATATGGGTAGATGATATTATCCTTAAGCTATGAATACATCGATTGATTAAAGTGTATATATATATACAGGGTGTCCCATAAGTCCGGCATCATAGGAGAAATTCATATTTTTCTATTTCTACAAACCATAATTCATATTTTTCTTATGCTCGGGATGCCAATTTCCCGTCCACCATTCTGTTCAGTGACGAGGCTGTTTTTAATGGAAATGGTGAGGTAAATCGACGGAACACCCGCTACTGGTCTCAAAACAGTCCTCACAGGAATACCTCTTCAAAGGAACAAGGTGCATCTCGGGTGATGGTATGGTGTGGCATTTGGAAGGATCGCATCATAGGCCCCCTTTTTTTCGATGAACATGTCACTGGAGGCACCTACCTACGTATGCTCAAGGAAGAAGCATTTCCCAGTGTCTTGAACGAAGAAGGAAATTTCCCAACATGGTTCCAGCAAGACGGCGCTCCTGCACATTACAGCACCCAAGTAAGGGAATACCTGTACCAACAATTCCCTGGTCATTGGATAGGACGTCGATGGCCTGTGGAATGGCCAGCTAGAAGCCCGGATCTCACGCCACTAGATTTTTATCTCTGGGGCCACTTGAAAGCGCTGGTATACGCAGAGAAAATTAGGAGTGTTGAACATTTGCGGCAGCGCATTATTGGGGCATGTAGCGCCATTACTCCTGACATCATTCACCGTGTGCTTGCTGACTGGGTATCACGTCTGAATTTGTGTATTGAAAACAATGGTGGACATATTGAGCACGTTCTGTAAATAAAAGCTTTTGTTTTGCCTTTTTTTTATTATTTTTCCTATGATGCCGGACTTATGGGACACCCTGTATATATATATGTATATATATATATATATAATATATATATATATATATATATATATATATATAATTATATATATATATATATATAATCATCGATGCATTCACAAATTAAGTGGAAGTATACATAAAGAGTTAAATATTTTTTCACATATGTAGAGTACCATTCCACCTACACACCCATTTCAGAGTACGAGTAGCTCGCAGCAGCATTGCTAAGCAATTAGGGAGTCAAAGTACTGACGAGGCCTTCGTACGTGGTTCATCACCACTGAAAGCAACAATGCTCTGTGTTAGTCTAGTCAAAAGAACATCCATATCCGTATTCAATTGATTGCAATTTTTATTAGTTTATATTGCAGACATTCCCAGTTATTATCAGTCCTGGTGCATGATTCGTCAGGATCAAAATGCACCGCAAGTGTGTTTCCTCCCCAAGGCAGCACAAATTTACCTGTATCAATCAGTCAATTCGTACTACCTTAAGCTTGTTCTACACAAACTGGACCAAAAATCACAAGTATCCGCAATCGCAAACCGTCCGTTCTTGTATTTTGTTTAGAATTATATTTTTTATATATATTTGTAGACTCAACACGGGAAAAAACGTATTAATAAACTCAAACTGAATAGAATTTCAAGAAAACTAAGAAAACTACGTCTTACGATAGAATAATCTCCAGAAAAAACAATAAAAAAACAATAAAATTCAGAAAAAAACGTTTAATACCTTACCTTTTCCTTGTTTTTTGCAGTCACGATTTCAATATTTCTTTAGTGCACTTTTTTATAATCCAGTTTAGTCCCTCCGTTCTCATTCACTGCATGTATCATTGAATTTTTTCCACTACCATTCCACTTATTACCGCTACTAATACTCTTACAGACACTATTATTATCCTTACTATTAATAGTCACCTCTACCATTATTATTATTAATGTTATTACTATTATTAATATTAATACAGTTACTATTCTTTTTATTATTATTTTACATAGACTACTTTTGTTGTTCTTACACACACATATATATATACTTTGAAATGGTATATACACGTTGATATACGATGATATACGATGATATACGATGATGTACGATGATATACATTGAAATAACTGAAAAATGTTTTATTGTTACATTAATTGTAGTTCAGGTAATTTTTAATTTAAGTTAAAATAAATTTGAATTTTAAGTGGTTTTAAAAATTCGTTCAATATATTAAATTTACTCACACTTAAAAAAATAGATAAAAAACGGTTAAAAAAAAACTGGGAATGAAAATTTACCTGCTGTACGCAGGTTGTACAGGGTATGTATAAAGTAACACGAGTGAAGAGACAAATCGGATTTGAACTGGTTTAAACTAGTTTCAATTTATTTTTTAATTCTAAAATCATTTTCAACACCTCTCATAAGGCTTGCTATCGAATATACAATTGGTATAAAGTTGTTTATAAAGTACATGTAATAAATATTACTTGTCCATGTCCACTCGCGTTCATATAATTCAAATTGGATTTGTCTCTTCACTTGCGTTACTTTATGCACACCCTGTATTATATCGTACACTTGCGTTACTTTATACACACCCTGTATTATATCGTACACTTGCGTTACTTTATACACACCCTGTATTATATCGTATAGTTGGATAAAGTTGAAGGGATGTGAAATTAAACAAATGTGTGTTTTTTTGGGGTTTTTTTTTTTAGAAAATTAAAATAGGTTCAAATATGTTCAGAAATTAAAAGGAAAAGTGGATCACCTGAAGATCAGGGCCGCCAGCCTTCTCTAGTTAACCTTATAAGGCTAACTAACGAAAATATCACGACTTAACCTAACTAGTCGTTAGGTCAACTGTACGCCCGTGACGATTTGTTAAGTTAGGTCGTGATATTTTCGTTAGTTAGCCTTATAAAGCTAACTAAAGAAAGCTGGGGGCCCTGATTTGATACTGATACAGTGTTTTTCTTTAACTTAAAAAAATAATTTTAACCTATTTTACCTCTTCCCGTCCCCCCCTCCCAAACAACCCCGGGAAAATATCTCTTAACTCCATTTCACAGCTCAACTTCATCTGACAATCTGTTACTCGATGTTTTGTTGAAACTATTAACGCATCTACTTTTCTGTTAATAGCACTTTCTTGCAATTAACAAGAACAGAATTAAGCATACAACAGATGCGCCATGACATTAACATCTTGTCGGCATGTTCTTGCTGTATCCACAGCAATAAAAAACAAAAACAGGAAGAAATGTAGTATAAAATTTTGAAGGTAGTGAGAGACTATATTTCTCCTAAGTCAGTTCTTTAGATACGCTGTAATTAAATTTCCATCGTTAACTAACTGAAAACTGACTTATATATATTAACTCATTAAAATATATCATTATTTTAATATAACTCCATTTGAAAATTAAATGAAATTAAAAATTTCACCGACAGAAAATATACTACAGTACTCTTTATAATAAAATTTAATATTAAATTAAGCTATACAAATAAGCAATTTTCACGCCACATTTCTTAGCACAAATGATGCTGTATAAAGTGTTCATAAATTATCTCTATAAATTCAATTCAATTTCAGTTGAATTTATAAAGATAATTTATGGCCACCTTGTATATTGATGGTGATATTCCAAAATTTCGTAACGATAATTATAATTATAATAATAATGGTAATAAATTTTATTGGCAGGAGACATAACCCATAAAATAGCAAAAAAAAACCATTTTTTCAGACGGAAACAATAATAATGTTTAATGTACTCTATTGGACGACTGAAAGCGTTTGAAACAATTGTTACGATTGAATAGAACCAAAAATGCATTCTAATTTTTCACGTAGAATTATCCATCAAGAATTAAAAAGGAAAATTAAAAGAAAAAAGCAAATTTGAGGAGGTGTCATTCATTTTTCTGTATCCACCCGAAGAGGATGCCAGTGGGCATCGAAACTGTTGTGGAAATAAACTCTGTCTATTAGAGTGGGTTTTAATTATCATATTGAGGAGGTGTCGCTTATCAAATTTTGGCATATCATCATCGATATTGAATTTCAATTAATATTTTACAGGAGTTGTGAATGTTTTGAATATAAAGTTAACTTACGCATGTAACAACAACGTAAAGGATTTATTAGAGAGAAAAATTTTGTAGACCTCTTGTAGTATTTCTCATAATTAGGCCATAATTTACATATATATGAGTTACTACACCTGTTCAATGTAGTTATCGTTTACTGTGAATAGAAATTGTATAATTTATATATTTGTTTTAAGCATATAATCACACCCAACCAAAAAGATACATTTCTTGAACGTTCATAAACGTTTATAAAGCGTCTATAAACATCTTACAAACGTTCATAAAACGCCTATAAACATTTCAGAAACGTTCATTAAACATCTATAAATGTTCTAGAAACGTTTATAAAGCGTCTATAAACGTTCTAAACACGTTCCGTAAACGACCATTGGTTGGTGGAGAGCATTATTTGATGGCACTTCAATAAAATCCTTATTACGATTTTTAGCATAGAATAAGAACAAAATAAGATAATGTCAGAATAAGACATTGAAGTTCTTTAAATGATAAATATTTTGGCCATAAACGACTAACATAATACTGAATTATTAATTTTTACATCATTACAGAACATCCTATAAACGAGACATTTAATCCGTCAGATTTACAATAATTAAATATTACTTAAACTTCATCTAATATAGGACATATTTTACCCTTAAATGGATGACGAAGAAGACAGCTTATATCGATGCATTCTATGCGAGTTTAACTGGTACGAAATCTATAGAAAACAAGCTTTTAATATATTCTTCAAAGGTAATTTTATTTTATTAACTTTAAAAACTCAATTCGAAAGAACAGACATCAGATTAAAAGAATTAAATAATAGAATTATTTTAAATTTATTATACGTATCTGTTCTCGTACGAGTACGTTCATGGTTTCATTTCTTCTTATTATTTTTATATTTTTTTTTATATTTTGAGGTTTTACAACTAAACCTTTGTCGGAGATAACGTATGCATATCAATTTCCATGGGAATAATTCTTTCTGACATTCTAATCATATGGTCCTGCAAATGATCTCAACATGGGTTCGATATCGTCAAGAACAAAAAATTCACATAAAAACACAATCAGATGAAGGATTTTCTCTTATTCATCCATGCATTTGATCACTACTACTACTAATAATAATAATAATAACAGTATAATAATAGTAATAGTAACAATAGTAAGAATGTCATTATTATTACTACTACTACTACTATTACTACTACTACTACTACTAATAATAATAATAGGACATACATTTTGTTTCCATACTGAAACAAAGAAAGGAAGAGTCGATGTTTTAAATTCGTCGACCAACGTGTGACAAATGAATATAAATGAAAGAATATATTGATGAATGTTTGATAAATGAATAAATATCATTATTTATGATAGTTAACGAAAACACTAACAAACGAGGTACAGACAACATGTATGAATTTCACAATTTCACAATTTCACAATTTTACGCGCGAAATCAATAATTTATTTAAAATTAATTTGAAGTGTGTGTGTGTATATATATATATACGTTACCCACAGACCGTCCATGTATGGTCTGTGAGTAACATAAAAGTTTCTCATGGGATCGTTCTGAGTTGTATCATATATATATATAGGGTGGCCCCCAAGATAAAAGAGCTCCATTGAGTTTTGTTAAAAAAATAATGTAGCTACTTTATCTTGGGCCACCCTTTATATATATATATATATATATATATATATATATTAGTGTAGCTTAAGTTTCATTGTTCTTTATTATAAATGTAATGTCTGATTAATTAATAGAGCTTCAATTATGGTTCATTTAATACCATTTCTAATTAAAACGATAATTGTCCCTAAAAGGAATTAGTAATTAATGTTGACATCCAAGACTATCTTGCGGTGTGGATTTTTTTTTTTTTTTTTAGTTTTTCTGGAAGGGGGGGAAGGGGACATCAGCCAGAATTTCTTCTTAATTATTACTGAACTTAAAAAAAACAGAAAGAAAATTAATCGTTTGGGGAGAGGAGTGGGGTGGGTGGGGAGTGGGGTTGGGGGGTGTATATTACTTAATTTTTTTTTAATATTGTTTTAATATTCCTAATTATTATATAAAATTATTTCTTCTGAATTGTTTCTTTTTACAATTTTAATAAAAAAAATATATATTTTTATTTCAATTTCAAAATTTTTAAAAATTTCTGTTAAAAGTTTAAAAAAAAAAAAAAAAATGGATTTTATATTTAATATAGATTTTTGTAATAGAATTTGTTAGTTTTGAAAATATGAAATTACGATTATGTTATTATTTGTGTTAAATTGTGTTTAGTATGTTACTGCGTTATTGTTATAGTGCGTTATCATATTAACACTTTTTCAATTTCTAAAGCTTGATCGATACAATGGTTAAGATCAGTATATATATAATATATACACAAATTTCTCTAATTTATTGGAATTTTATATAGACAAGTTAGGCTCAGAGGGAGGCGATTTCCACCTTCCAATAAATTTAACCTTTCTCAAAAGCCAATTTATCAAATAAGAATTTCTTATACATGAAAATTCGTCAAATAAATTAATCTTCGATAGCTTCCTTTGTTAAAAAGTAGTTACTCGGAGGGATATCTTCTTCACTTAGTTTCTCTAATGTAAGATGAAAGCTAATTGGTCACCTCTGATGTAACGACGTTTTTGATTGGAGGAAAGAGAGATAGATGTCTTTCATATGCACACCCGTGTGTATGTAAGTTTATTGTTTAGTACATTATAGTTATATAATGGGAAATCATTTCTGAGGTTTTTCATCATTTTGAACCTTTCACCGAGATTGGTGTGTGTGTGTGTGTGTGTTGTGTGTGCGTGTATGAGAGAGAAAGAGAGAGTTACAAGGAGTTACAAAGATTACAAGGACAAAAGAAAGCCTCAAAGACCTTTCGGTCCACTCGTGGAGGTAGGTTTCTATTATTAAATTAGTGCATTTTTTAATTATTCTAGCCACAGTGTGAGATCATTACTGATATAAACTCATAACTCTTTCCCTTAATCAGTATTAGTCAAGTTTCTTCCCAAGAGAGTAATCAGCCTTCGGGTTCTTGTAACCTATGTGCATTACTTTACTTTTGTTGAAGTTGATTGGCATCTGACAAGTAGCAGACCATTCGCCCACCCTGTCAAGATCATCCTGAAACGTTCTTACGCCCTCCTGATTACCTACACTTTTTCCTAATTTGGTATCGTCTGCAAATTTAGAAATTGTACTTAGGACCCCAACATATATATCGTTAATATACAGGGTAAGTCAAAAGTCTCCATACATAGGCAAAATGGTCACTTTATTATGCAATCACTTGTAAGTCACAAAATATGCTCTATGTGGGCACCATTACACTGAATGCACATACGGATGCTTCCTCCCAGTCATGGCAAACGCGCGTTAACACGTCTGGTGTTATGCGTGCACACGCATCACGAATGCGTTCCTTTAGGTGGTCCGTGTTTTGTATTTTCACCTGGTACACCATGGCCTTCAAGTGCCCCCACAAGTAAAAATCAAAGGGGGTGAGGTCTGGGGACCTCGGAGGCCACTCCACGGGACCACGGCGGCCAATCCAGTGACCCGGAAACTGCTGATCCAGCCACTGGTGCACGCAGATACCGTAATGGGGTGGCGCCCCGTCTTGCTGAAAGTACGCTGGAAATCTCCCCGTCCTCGTTCAGCAGGGACGGCATGACTGTGTCTTGCAGCATGTTTAGATACATTTCGGCATTCAGATTGGTGTCAATGAAAAAAGGGTCAACAATTGTGTTGCCCCATATCCCGCACCACACCATCACTTTTCCAGCGCCTTGCGTCTTTGAGGGACTTATCTAGTGCGGGTTGTCATCACTCCAATAACGTACGTTTTGACGATTAACCTCTCCATGAACATAAAAGTTGGCTTCATCTGAAAACAGGATGCCAGCCGAGAACTCCGTGTCTTCGTCCACTTTTGTTCTTGCCCATTCACAGAATTCCAGCAGCCTGCAACATTTGCATTTTGTATGGATGCCATCTGTGCTCTTTCATAATGCGGACGATACTCCTTTGGCTAACACCGCATTCTGCAGATCCGTCGAGTGCTTTTTTGGGGACTCTTTGCGAACGCTGCCAGCACACGCTGCCAGCACCGTGGTCGCTGTGCCTTCATCGGTGGCTGTTCGTGGACGGCCACTTCTCGGTTGGTCTGCAACACTTCCAGACTTCTTGAACTTCTCAATGAGTTTGGCAACGGTGTCGCGTGTGATGTGCGTGCCGGGGGCGTGTCTCCCGTTAAAATCCTCGGCAACCTTGCGACAGCTTCCTGATCCTGCCAGAAGAATGATCTCTATACGCTCTTCTTGGGACAAAGGCATCTCAGCACATCACCTGCAAAAAAATAAAAAATAAATAATCATTTATTTATCATGACCATTTTGCCTATGTATGGAGACTTTTGTCTCACCCTGTAGATGATAAAAAGTAAAGAACCCAGAAAGGAACCCTGTGGAACCTCACTGGACGGGGGCCCACTCCGAAACCACTTCATTTATTACTGCTCTCTGCTTTCTATCATAACTAATCTTCAATCCACATGGAAACGAGTCCAGTAATTCCTAGTCCTCTAACTTTAATCATCATTCTCGAGTGAGGGGACTTGGTCAAAGGTTCTTTGAAAGTCAAGATGAACAATATACACTATATATATCTCAAGAAGGAGACTATTTCAGTGGGTACAAAACTGTCCTGTACTATTTTAAATTGATTCTTAAATGAGCTCCAGGTGACACTGACATTCTTGCTTATTAAAACTTCAAAATTGTCTAAACTATTTCGAAAACTTTCAAAATTTGCTCTTGAGAAATCCAACTTTTTGTGCGTCTTTTCTCGAGTACTAAAAGGAACCTTCAGGTGAAACCTAATCAAACTGTGATCGCCCTTACCCAAAGTTTCACCAAGAGAGAGAGAGAGAGAGGAGAGAGAGAGAGAGAGAGAGAGAGAGAGAGACTCTAAAGTCAAATGTGCAGAAAAGCTCCGTTATATTGTATTTAACTACAGGTAATGGGCATCGTATCTTTGCACAATGTATATGCATAACACACACACACACACATATATATATATATATATATATATATATATATATATATATATATATATGTGTATAGAACGACGTAAGTATAGAGGAGCGTTCTGCACACGAGGAAGAGAAATAACGAACAAATGAAAAATGAGGTGAACCGCCCGGGAATCGAACCCAGGATCTTCCGATTGCCGGTCAGATGCGCTATAATGGATAGCGCATCTGACCGGCAATCGGAAGATCCTGGGTTCGATTCCCGGGCGGTTCACCTCATTTTTCATATGTTCGTTATTTCTCTTCCTCGTGTGCAGAACGCTCCTCTATACTTACGTCGTTTCTATACATTAATATACTGCGTGGTCATTGCAGTTAAATGTGTGTATATATGTATATATATATATATATATATATATATTATATATAACCTGGTTATGATTCCCCTCATCTAGACTAACTTGTTAAGAGTATTAACAAATATCCCTCTAAAATTCTCTAAGCGCGTTACCCAAACTTTTATGTTATATTAATAATTTTATAATGCATTTTTTATATCATTATAATCACGTACTATGCATAATTCTCAATTTTATCCTTACTCATATTCGTCTTAACCTCTTTAAACGCGTTTAGATCACGCATGAATAAGAATTCTTGCATCACGCATGAAAGAATAACACGAACTGCATAAGACTATCGAAAGATCTTATCTTCTATATATACTGTACAGCTTAAAAGGAACAAATAATGTATATCGATGTTGTATTCCAAAACCTAGTAAGTATCGAGAACCCAATTTTATAGAAAGAAAGGTTAACTAATGCCTGTAATGTGTGGAAGGTTTACGAGCGTTTGAAACGTAATTGTTACGATGAGTAAAGAACAGAACTGGAATCTAATTGAAGTTTAAAATTAAAAGAAACGCTATATTTTGAAGGAGTGGCACTCATGGATTTTTTGGAGTATTACCATCGATGGAACTTCCGTGTCTGTATATATATATATAATATATATATATATATATATATATATATATATATATATAATATATATATGAAGGCTGAAGTAAAGCGTGCAGCAAAAAGGGGGTTTCGTCCCAGTCTACCATTGGGGCCACGTTCCAAGCGCGTCGTTTGCTATTACATCATCCGTGAAACAGAAATATGTTCCTTCAAGTGTATTGTCAGAGGGTATTTCATTTTATTATGCGTATTTATGTAACTGATATGACAACACCTATTTCCATCAATGTTGGAAATGGTTCCTGCATATGTTGAAGTGAAACATGGAATTTCTTTGGGAACTATAGCGACATTTATGGCTTTGGGGCTAATAAGCTTACAGTATTCAAAGTTACCGTAATGTCCACATTCATAACCACCCAATCTCTTCAGTCGAATTCTGAGGCTCCGACGGGCACAGTGGCTCTGACTTGAAATTGAAAATTAGGGAATCATTATTTATTTATGTTTAAAAAAAAAGTATTAATTGCGATGATACTCCCATAGATTTACGTTGGTTTTTTTAAAGGTAATCAATTTTATGATGTTTATAATTTTAATAGTTTAGGATAAAAATGATTAAATTATTAATTCTTTACTTATTTTTGTTTTTATATGTTAATAATTTAATTTTAGTTATAACCGAATATACGTGTATATACACAGCGTTAATTAAACCTTATTATTTACTAATGTTTTTAATATTTTTAACATTTTATCTTAAATTTTTAATTGTAATTTTTAGTATTTGGATTTAGATTCCTGATGATGGACTTGGCAAATTTAGAAACGTCGGCTAAGTTAAACCTAAGAAATATTGAATTTCTCTCGAGTGTTCCTGTTTGTGTATATATATTGTATTATTTTAGTATTCTGTTGACATTAACTATGAAAACCTTAAAAGTATAAGGTTTGATAACGTCGACGCCGAAAAACATTTCACCTTCACAAATGCAGATAGAACTCGCGGTAATGGTCTGAAATTAGTGGGTAAACATTTTAATACTAATGAAACTAAGCAATTTTCCTTCAATCGTATAGTTAATTTGTGGAATGGATTGCCAGTCAGCGTAGTTCAAAGTAATTCGGTCGAGTTCTTTAAAAAAGAGACTAGATGTTTATCGTTGTCTTAAACCTCTAGTTAGAAGCATTTGTTAGCGCATAAAAGTATTGTAACATTTTCAGTTGGATTCTCTCTACTCTTTACTTCGAAATTTTTCAATTATCTTTACATTTCTTTCCTTCCTTTTACCCTCTTTGCTTTGCTTTAGCATTTTCACTCGTTTATAAATGTTCTCGCATCTTTTAACTTTCCTACTTAAACAGACAGCCTCGCAGATACCAGCCTGTTGCTATTTGGTGTCCTTTGTATTTCTTCCTATTCATTTGTATAATTCATAATTTTATTTCAATATTTGACCAAATAAATATAGCCTTTCTTCTCAGAAGAATTTTATGGCACCTAACAGGATATATATATATATATATATATATATATATATATATATATATATATATATATATAGATGGTTTCGATATCACAGATGGTTTAAATACTTTGTTATATTCCCCCCCCCTTTTTTTTTTCTTTTAAATTAGTTTCTCACAATTTTGAACTTGTTTCTTTGAAGTTTTGAAACTTATGAAAAAAATTTTAAGTTTTAAGAATAGAAATAAATTTAGATAAGAAATTTGAAGTGATTTGCTAATTTTAAATTGGAATGCAATAATCGATAAATTACATTATAAATCTAATCCCTTTTTTTTTTTTAAATAATACTTAAAAGTAATAAGAATTATTGATGTAAAACGTTGTTCATGAAAACGTGATAAAATTAAGAAACAAAATTTGGTTGAAGTAATTTTAAGGACACACACACATACACACACGCGCACACACACGTACACACACACGCACACACACACACACACACACACACTCCATCTACTAACGCTTTAAATCCCATATACTAAAAAAAATAAAGAAACCTAATCTAACAAAACTAACCTAACCTAACCTGGAAGACCTAAACTAACCTAACAAACGTACCCTAACCTAACGCAACTGAGAAATATATCCTAATTTCATCTAATCAAACCTAACCTAGTCTAGCGAAAACTAATCTAACGGAGACTAACATATCGTTTTGCCTAACGCGAAGATGTTCAGAGATTTTTGTGTATTTTTAATGTTTCGAGATACCAAAAGTGTTACCTCACAAAAATATTACCTCACAAAAATATTACCTCACTACATGTGTGAATTATCACACACTCAGCCTCACTTATATCTACATGCCAACTGCGCGCGCGCACACACACACACACACACAAGCCTATCTATCTATCTATCTATCCATATACTATATGTGTGTGTGTGTGTGTGTGTGTGTGTGCAGTTATTTATTCATTTATTTATTTATTTATATATATACATATATATATATATATATATATATATATATATATATATATATATATATATGTTAATTACTTTTGTAAAGAATAGAATAGTTTGTCGCGTAGTATAAAAACCGCCTTATCATAAAGATAGAAAGATACAAGTTTTTTTAATAGATTAATAGAAACATCTTCCCATCGACTTCATCACAACAATGATCCAAGTTTTTGAGGTCCATATATATATATATATATATATATAAAATAATAATTATGAAAATAAGCTTTTATGTTAATTAAAATTAAATTTTTTATTATTATAAGTTAAGTATTAATATTTTTTGTTTAATTTTTTTTTTTTTTAATAATTTTATAATTTCACCGGTATTTTAATTAAAGAGTTTTGAGTTTAACTCTCTGTAAAATTTATAGTAATCGTTAATTTAAGCTGAATTTGTAATTAATTTTATGATCTGATAACTTCTTAATTTTTTTGGTTATTATTATTAACTACACTAATAATATTTGGGTAGTTATGATCGTTGTTGTTAATACAGTTGTTATTTCATATATATATATATATATATATATATATATATATTATATATATATATATATATGTAATTGATAATGATAATGATAAGCTTTATTGGCAGGATATAAATCTCATGAAATAGTACGATATTTTTGAAGACCATAAATGATACGATAAATCAAATGATAATAAATTTAAAAACAAAAAAAAATACGACTAAAACAGATTATCATTATCGTTATCATATATATATATATATATTTATTAGGGTGACAATAAAAATCGAAAGTTGGGGTTTTTCATTGGCCATTTGTTCAATGCTGTTACTACATGAGAAAACAAATGTACTGTAATATTAGGTCATTCAGATAATATTTAAGGGTGTCTCAAGTGAGGTAAATAATTCTTATAACATAAATTAATTATTCATTACCTAGTAAAAATAAATTAATATTTTTTTTAATTAATGTAAATAAACGTTAGTTTTAGTTCATAAGGTTTAAGTGCAGGCGTACTCCAATCGTAATAAGTAAATAATATATTTACTAAATATATTCCAGGGTGTCTTTCATTCAATTGTAGACCACCCATTAATTCTTGCTTTTCCTCAAGCCATACCCCTTTTTCAATGTACCAGGCTGAGACTTCCTATGATCCTCAACAACCTGCAAGAGATGTTGGCGCTGTTCTTCATTCTTCGTAATCTTTGTATTGAAGGCCTGGATCAAGGCAATTCCCCTCTCTGCCATGTCATTGACGACTTTTAGTCCTTCAACTATAGTCAAACCAGTCTTGAAATCTTCGTCGTCCGGCCAGGTCTCTGGTTCCTTGGACAAGAAACCATCATTAATTTTTAGAAGTTCAAAGAGAAGCTTTGATCCTTTCGAGGCAAAGTCCGAGAGCTGCTTTGTTGAAATGGAAGAAACAGCAGGTATTGGGGCTCGCTTTGGAGGATCTTCAGCAGCTTCTTTTTCGAGGATTGATCGAGCGATATTCTTTTTCGTCGTTGCATTGATACCTTTATCAAAGAGTGCGAGACCAATCAAGTACTCGCTGAGGTACCATAAGTGACGACCGAGGACACTAAGGCAGGATGCTGAGATCTTTTCATCGTGGTACTTTGCTAGGTCTTGAAGAAGCTTCAAATCGTTCGCGGGAGCAGATGAAGGACCGTGAACCACGCGCTGACATAACTCCAGGGCAAAAAATACAAATCGTTTTAAGCCAACATTTCACGAGTTGTAAGTCTGAACTGATGGGAAAGCAGCAGGATTTTTAATGAATAAATTAGTTTTGCCATCCAACGTGCTCGGTGAAGTGCTCCAGGTCGCCGAAACCTAAAGTTAGGTAAATTACCTCCAAGGATTGTAATTGACAACTCCAAGAATTCACGGTAATCATCCCTCGGCTGATGTTTTGTCAGATATAGATTCCAGCAAGCGATCAGTTCTTCTCGATTCTCATTCAGACTCGATGGAAGGTCTGACAGGGTCTTGTACTTATCTTGGCAAATTGTATTCCACGTCTCTTTGAAGCGGGAGAATAGGAGGATATCTGGACCAGATGATGGTCCCATGCATTCCATGTACGACTTCTCAACGACAAGTTCTAGGATGTGATGGCGACATGCAAGGTATAAGAGTCGGCGGCCGAGTTTCTGCTCCAAAATTACGCATGCCCCAGACAAGTAACCAGTATTTGAAGCTGTAGTGTCGAAGCTCATAGCTGATACCTTTTCTGACACATTCCATTCTTTGAGCGCAGCATGTACCACCGAGGCGATGACCTCACCCGTTCCTGATGTCAGCTTAGGTACACCCAAGAGCTTCTCGGTATCAACTCGGGTTACGAAAATGGCTAGTCGGTCACACCGACCACCTTCATCGTCGTCGTATGCAAAATGAACTTGAAGAACCAAAAGCTGATCATCCAAAGATTGATACACATCATATTATTTAACGATTTATTTATGAAAATTTTAATTTAATGAAATAAATTAATCGATTTGCATAATCTATAGTATGAAATAAAGGAAACAATTCTATTAAATTATATAATACACTTGCATTCTCGAAACATTTTTGTTTTTGAAGCGTTGTCGAAACTCGTTCATTCTTGAAATTTCTTCCGCGCGACAATTTCATTCATGTGACTCGAGGCACCCCTAAATGCTTTCCGAATTCCATGAGATTTCGTCTACGGTGTTTCCTCATAGGGTGACAGCATTGGACAAATGGCCGGCAAATTTTTTTGAATTTCAAATTTTATCCCTATAAGAAGTTGTCACCCTAATATATATATATATATATATATATATATATATATATATATATATATATATATATATATATATATAAGGGTACGTTTACGTACTTTATTTGTAAAAGTAAAAAACAGTGTAAAATTTGTATAGAAAAAAATAGCGTCTCTTATGAATTGACTGTTAAAAAAGGGAAACGAACGTATCTTTATAATAACTTCACTGTTAGATACTACACATCTCTCTCTCTCTCTCTCTCTCTCTCTCTCTCTCTCTCTCTCTCTCTCTCTCTCTCTCTCCTAAATACTAAGGATGGTGATTTCTGTAAGAGTTGTGTTATATTAGAAATTTTCTAACCTCCTTATCTTATCTCGAACTATACACTTAGTTTCATGTTATCTCATTTAATATCCGATGTCAACAACAACCGTGTTTTCTACTTGACTTTTCTCCAGTTGTGTCTCTTTTAATTTATGCCCTAAATAATATCTGTTCTATAGCATTAAAAGAGGTTTGTTAGAGAACGCCATTCTGCCAATAAACCATAAAACTCGCTTACAAATGACAGTATTCTTCCTATAAACATTTTATTTAGGTGGTTCTTGTATATATATATCACACACACACACACACACACACACACACACACACACACACACACACACACACACACACACAGAAGGTTGCCAAAATTAAATAGACACTTTTTTTCCCCATAGTTTTTGATTTATAATAAAAGTCAATAAATAATAGCAAGTCTCTTGAATCAATATATTTAGAATCGTGCTGCTTTTCCCTTTGTATCATCGTGTAAAGTTGACACACGTTCTGGCATTCCATTGATGAGCTTCAAAGTTCTTACGGACAAAGTTCTTAAGAACAATCATCATGGTTGGTGTCTATTTATTTTTGTCAACCCTCTGTAGACATATGCACGAGCTGTCATTCAAAACACCTAAAGAAAATGTTTATATAAGGATACTAATCAGTTAGGAGAGCCAGAAAGTGGCACACAGCGCTCAAGCCAACTAATGCCGCCCATTGTTCTAACTCTTGTAATATTATTATTACCAGCACCACTTGGAGTCGAACCCCAAACCTCGGTGTCTTCACTTTGTTTATAAGGAAACGATGTTACCCACTGATCTACGAACGCTGACGTTTATAGGGATTATATATATATATATATATATATATATATATATATATATATATATATATATATATATATATAAGTTAATACAACATCGGTGCTATTTG
>JAJOZX010001733.1:137500-150000 GCA_023014485.1 Bathynomus jamesi | reverse complement strand
CATCTTCTGGTGTAAACTCAAAGTCTGTTATATACTCTCCTTGCAATTCCTCTTCAAAGAATGCATTTATGTCAGGTATCGCTTTGTCACTTTTTGGGGTACTGAAAACTGATTCATATTGAGCTCTCAATGTATCAGATATTTCTTTTGGATCGTCGGTTAGTTCATTATTTCCCGTCTTTGAGGGCCCAATAGCGGCGTGCGTTTTTGTTTTCCTTTTTGCATAGCTATAGAAGTATTTTGGATGTTCCTTTATTGCTTCTACCGCCTTTTCCTCTTCCCTCTCTGTATGGTCCTTAATCAGGGCTTGTATTTCCCTATCGATACCCTCCATTTTTTCTTTTATTATTTTCCTGCCATTATCTCCGCAGTTTCCTAACTTCGCCTCCACTCTCTTTCTTTTGCGGAATAGTCTTCTCTTTTGCCTTTCTAGCCAGCTCCTCTTTCCTTTTGGCTGTGATTTCGGAGCATATTTTTCTAAAATTCTCAGGTTTTTTCCTCCAAAGTTGTTAGCATTTCTTCAGTTGTTTTATTCTCGGAAATTGTTCTCCATTCTATTTGGGCCATGTGCGATCTGATTGCTTCCCAATTTATAGTCTTCGAGTTTAAGTTAACCCTTTACCGCCGTAGTGTCCATTATCGGACACCAAAATAAAAATGGAAATATATCCAAAATTGTTGCGTTTTTGTCGGGTACGCCGTGATGGCTGTTTTCGGCCAACTCTGTGGAGTTACCAAGCAACGCTTTTCCGCGAAATTTAAAATTGTTAGAATTTAGCGCCATTATAGGTAACGCTGCAGCAGATGTTGGTGATGCAGTCCACGGACCTAACTTTACCAGACCATGGAATCATTACCAGGTAAGATATAGTTCTATAATAATTTGTAGCTCTCAAATATAACCTTTGGTAACCTTTGGTTAGCTTCCGCCCGAATTGCTCATTCTGACGAAGGTCAAGCTTTTCACTCCACCTTAGACCTACAGTTTAACGTGGAATCCGAACCACGCCCCATCAGCAGCCCAGCGTCTTAACCACTAGGCCCATGGGCGCCCGCAGGATTTTTTCCAAGGGGGGGCAAAATTTAATGTATTAATAGGTAGGGACCGGAGCAAGCAAAAAACTTTTGGCCCCTTAGGAACCAGCAGGTTAATTCTAAGCAAGTTTAGTGTTGCATTTTCTGTAATGGAAAATGCAAATATATATTGTATGTACATACAATGCACATGATAACAATCATTTATTTTATTTATAAAAGAAACATGATAGAATGAAGAAAAAAGCACACTGAAGTAAATGTTGTACCTAATTTGAAAACGGTGTTTCGAGCATCACCTACACTGCTCATTTGAATAGGAATTGTAGTCGTCTGCGGTCACTACCAAAATTATGAACAACCTTTTCCATAAAATCAGTTTTGTTGGAGTTGATTTTCTCCCGGTGAACAAATAAAAAGGTAGCAACCTTTTATCATGCACACAAATAAAAATTTTCACCCTTTAGGAGGCAGTTGGATACTTTTCAGCAAGTTTAGGATATAAATATTTTCTTAGAAAATATTTAATATATTTTCTTGGCATTTCCAGGGGGAGGCAAGCGCCCCCCCTTGCCCCTACCTGCGGGCGCCCATGACTAGGCCACCTAGAGTACCCATTTATCTACCAACCACTTTCTTTATTGTGTGGAAGGATGAACAGCTGGGTTTTGCTACGCGCCGGCTGCCGTCGGGTCTCGAACCCGGGGCCGATGGATTCGTAGTCAGCGACGCTAACTTGTACTATCATTAGATGATCTAGAACATGGTGCTCGAAAACGATCAGCACGGGTTTAGAAGGGTTTCCCCGCAACACATGCTTTTTTATAAAAATGAATTTTAGGGTGGAACTAATTCATTTGATTTAATTATTTCATGGAGAGTTTGAAATAAATGCATAAATAAATTAATATATAAATTAATATATATATATAAATGTGTGTGTGTGTGTGTGTCATAAAGAGCAGATGGCAATTCATAAGTTGTAGTAATTTTTTTTCCAATTTGCTTCTAGGAACAAGTGAATCTTCTGGACATGCATCAATTTCTATAGCAATTGGTAACTTTTATGCTGGAAACTGTAACAAGAAGTCACGCTATTGTACAGTTGCTGCAACAAGTGATGAAGAGACCATATCAGAAGGAGATGAAAGAGAAAATTTAGAAGAGTTCAGACCTAACGAGTCAAGTAAGCTTTTCATATTTTTTTCAAAAGTAGATAGCTACAGAATTAATATAAATGAATAATAAATACTGAATACAGAAGAGTATAGTCAATTAAATCTCTATAATACAAACACTCTTACATCCCCTCTGTAGTAAAATATGGATGAAAAAGTATTTCTAACTTGAACTTCTTTTTTTTCTATAAAGGTACAGCTTCAGAATGCGAATCAGAGGACGATATTTTGTCTTCTAGCACAGTTGTCTTATGCGTCGAAAACCATTCACCCTTGTCTGTATCTAACGAGAAAAGGCGAAAGCAGACTTCGCAGAAGCGTACCCCTATCTGGAAAAAAGTTACCAGTCGACAGCCTATTCCACCTGAACTAGACTTTGAAAATGACTCTCGCGTATCAGAAAATATCGAGGATGACTTAGTGAGCCCATTTCAGTTTTTTCGAAATTTATTGATAAAGATATTCTTGATATTATTGTTAGTCAAAGTAATTATATTCTGTGCAGAAAAATGTAAATCGTCCTCTAAAATTGACTAGGGAAGAATTTGAGCAGTGGCTGGGACTGTCTATTTGGTTTAGCCTCTGTAAAATAAGTAATACTCGTGAGCACTGGAATGATGGTATGAAAGATGAGGGTTACACAAGAGATAAAAAGTAATATTCATTTTGTAGATAATTCTCAGCTGTCTGGTGATGATAAAATAGCTAAAGTACGCCCCTTCGTGGAACATTTGAGAGCTAAATTTAAGAAATTCCAATGATCAGAGATATATGCATAGATGAGTCTATCATTCCATTCAAAGGCCATTCTGCACTAAAACAATATATCCCAAAGAAACCGCACAAATGGGGTTTCAAATTTTTTGTGTTAGCTGACAAGAGGGAATGGTGTACGATTTATTCCATACACTGGAAAGATTCAACCAGTTGATGACCCTACAGTTCCTGATCTTGGGGCTAGTTCAAATATAGTTTTGCATTTAGCTCAAAGCATTCCAAATGGCAAAGGATACAGACTGTTTTATGATAATTGGTTTACATCTTTGCCATTGCAAGTTTGCTTAGCAAAACGTAAAATATGGTCTTGTGGCACTGTTCAGTCAAGAAGGTTGCCAGGTCTCACATTTTCTTCAGATAAAGAAATGCAGGCTAAAGGTAGAGGTACTTTTGAGGAATGGGATGCAAATGTGGATGGGGAAGGAGTAACAGCAATCAAGTGGTTTGACAGCAGGGCTGTTCATGTGTTATCAACTTTTGCCACAGCGTATCCATTTGTTCAAAAGGAAAGGTTTGATCGTAAGACAAAGGAGAATGTAACAATAACTTGTCCAAATACTGTACATGAGTAAAACAAAGCAATGGGTGGGGTAGACTTACATGACCAGATGGTTTCTCTCTATAGATTCTCATTCAAATCAAAAAAATATTACCACAGAATTATTTGGCATTTGTTTGATATGGCATTAGTCAATGCTTGGCTAATGTACAAGAGGTCATGCAATGCTATGGATATTCCTCCTAGAAAGCAAAATAAGTTATCATATTTTAAAGTTAGGGTAGCTAAGGCTTTGATGTTTGCTCGGAAAGTGACAAAACAAGCAAAAGAAAGAGACCATCTATCGAACAACCCCCAAAAAAGTTGGGAATCAGGGCTTACCTCTACCTGATATTGATGTACGATATGATGGTCTCCATCATTTGCCTGATGTTGATTCTGTTAGGCATATGTGTAAAATGGTTGGTTGCAAGAGACGAATTGTAACATTCTGCAAAATGTAAGTTTATTTGTGCATTGCACAAATAAACAAATGTTTCACAGAATTTCATATTAGGAATCAATAAATTCCATATCCTGATTCAATTGTAATAGTATATATAAATGTAATATGCAATTCCAAACCCATTTAATATGTTTGATGTAATAGTTTATAATATGTTAATAAAATGTTGAGTTGAATTCAATGTTTTATTCTCCGTAGAGTTTCACATATTTTTAGCTCCATGTGCCGTGGTGCCCGATTTCATCCACCTTCATTAAAAATATAAATAAAAGAAGAAGTATAAATTTTAATGCCTACACTGCTTCTTTGCATCTCATTTACCACAATTATTAATATATTTTTAAAAAATAATGGAAATAAATAGACCTCGGCGGTTAAGGGTTAAAGGCCCCGAATTTACTTCTTTCCACAATATGTGTATTGTCTTCTAATGCTGCCATCATATTTGTTGATATCTCGATTAAGTTGTGGTCTGAGATAATGGTTGGGGTTATTTTTATATCAGCAATCAAGTTCGTGTTATTCGTGAATACCAGATCCAGGCAGTTATTTTTTCTGGTATTTTCTGTTATCTCCTGTGTCAGCATAAACTCGTTTGTGAGAGCCATCAACATTTTTGCTTGTTCCTGATCTTCTCTTGTGCCCCCCTTGTCCTGGTGAATATATATATTCCTATTCACCTTTTTCTTTTTGTATTTTATAAATGGGAAGTTAAAGTCTCCGCAGATCATTATATTGGGGGATGGAGGGTTTATGGCCTTTATTAGCTTTCTAATGTCATCAATGGCCTCCGAGAATTTTTCGGTTGGGGTGCTTGGAGGTCTATAGATGACTATTACTATCAAGTTTAGTTTTTCTATTTTCACTGCTAGGAGTTCCACATAGCTGTTTGATTTACTTATTATCGTCTCTGTCATATGACCTTCCTGTACATATATAGCACAGCCACCTTTCCGTCTCGTCGTTCTATCCGCTCTTAGTAAGTTGAAGCCCTTATATTTATCTCTTTCTTATCAATACAATGTTCGCAGTTTTCACAATTTCCTTGGCAATCTTTAAGATGAGTTTCTGTGAGGCATGCGATGTCCGCCTTGTTTCGTCCATAAATCCTTTCAGGTACGAAACCTTATTGAGTGATTGGTTTGGTCTTATTCCTTGAATATTAGCCAGGACAATTTTTATGTTCTCTGTTTTTCGTTGCCCTTGTGCATTTCAAGTTCGTTTTCCTTCGATATCGCTTGATTCGTTGCTCTATGATCCTCCGAAAGAGATCCGTTTCCTCCTACTTGTATTGGTAGCTTCTTGCCCGGTAGCGATTTGGCTCGGGGGTTTCAGCTGTGTCAACTGCATGTGGATGACATTTAGCATTCGTAAGGTGTCTGAGATGTTGAAAAAATTTTCTTGTTCGCTTATTGTGTTCCTATTGTTGTTCATATTGTTATTTTTATTCCTATTGTCATTTAAACTTTTTCCTTTGTTCGTTGAGTCCGTCGGGAGATGTTGATAGTAGCATTATTCCCGAATTTGCAGGTTCCGTATTTTGCGTAAGTTCTGCAAATGTCCGGGTGGTAGAATTTACATCCGTCTCCAAATTTACAATGACCATTATTATAGAAGAAATTGCATATTGGGGGATGTTCATATATACATTGTCCTCTTTTAAATCTGCAATTATCTTTTATATAATACCTGCATATAATTCCTTCCCCATATTACTCTTGGCTTTTGTTTTTTGCTCCTTATTGGGGGACAGTTTTACTTCGTTTACTTGACTGCCCTCTTGTCTTGTCCTATTTGTGCTATTTGTGCTAGTTGTGTTTGTGTCCTTCGTTGCCTTATGCTGTGTGTTGTCTTTACACTCTTTGTCGCCTGTGTGTTTTCGGCCTCATTTTGTGACGGTATTTGAATTCTTTCTATTTCGCCTTTCTCCGTTTCTTCCGTTTTCCACTGTTCTTTGTTTCCACTTTCCTCTCTCATTTTCTTCTCGTAGTCTCTTTCTGCTTTAAATACCGTAAAAGAGTTTAATTCGGTCAAGCAGTTCTCGCAGAAAAATTTTATTCCATTAAACTGCTTTGCGTTCGTTATAAGGGAGATTTTTTCATCTCCCCATTCTAGGCATTTAAAATCAAAAAGTAGCTGACAAAAATCGCACCTGATCGCCTCTGTCTCAGCTGTTGCAGCTTTACAGATACCACAGAGTTGCATGTATGTATTAATTTCCATGTTGGTGAAGTGACTCAAAAAGGGGGTATTATGGGAGGTATTGGGTGGGGGATGACTCAAGCTGTGTGAGGGAAGAATTTTCCGTTACTCCAGGGTAGGGGATGTGGCACGCTGTATACTTCTCACGATTGGTCCTCTCGACTGTGGCTGCGGGGGATAATAGGGGGATATTGCGGGCACTTCAAAAAACAAAACTTTCCTCACAAAGAGACTCGGAAAAATAACAAAAACAAATGCTGTATATATTAATTCACTTTGATTTTATTCACTTTTTTGGTATACGCCGCGATTTTTACTTTTTTAAAAAGAAATACCGCTATGCACTATCAATTAACTCGCAATATACATATGGGATTGAACTCAGAAGGGTTCCCTGAGATCTTTTATGTTACTCACAGACCGTGCATGGAAAAGGAACTCTCTGGAAAATTAAATCCACTATAGTCCGAATAAGTAATGGTAAATGACAAACACTATAGTTTTTCTTTTTCATGATGTTAGCCCGACGTGGGCAACGGGTCACTCGCAAAGAGGCCCCAAAATATAGGTTCCCTCACCAGCTATCCTGTCCCAAAGCTGGATCCTATCTGCTTCGCAGATAGCTGGTGAGGGAAGGTATTTTTTGGGGCCTCTTTGCGAGTGACCCGTTGCCCACGTCGGGCTAACATCATGAAAAAGAAAAAACTATAGTATTTGTCATTTACCATTACTTATTCGAAGTATAGTAGACTTAATTTTCCCAGAAGAGTTCCTTGTTCCAAGCACGGTCTGTGTGTAACATATATATATACACACTGTGTATATATATATATATAATATATATATATATATATATATATATATATATATATATATATATATATATATAACAAGAACACTTGTAAAAAATTATGGGTGCTACTATAGCGTGATTCCTACCGGTGACTTCGATACTATAAGGTGATTCCTACCCGTTTTGGTTCGAAACTACAGTACTGTAGAGTGTGATTCCTATCCAAGGTATAAATGAAAATATAATAAATATAAAATGCTATTTATTATTCAATTTATTTATTTAAAAATAGTTTCGGTGCTACTATAGTATGTGGTCTACCTACGATTGGTTAGGTTTAGTCACGATATTTTCGTTAAAACTAACGAAAATATCATGACTAAACCTAACCATCGTCAAGGGCGATGGGCATTGGAATGTAAACAAGCAATTAGTAAACAAGGTAAGAAGCTATAATTAAAAGGTAGACCGCCGAATCGAGGTAGGAATCACGCTATAGTAGCACCAAATTATGTGTACTGTACTTACCCAGTTTCTGTAAACTGTATCTAGAATTTAAACTTTGTAAATACGTGCTATCAATAAAGTCCAAACTCTTTATTATTATTATTAGTAGTAGTAGTAGTAGCAGTAGTAGTAGTAGTAGTAGTAGTAGTAGTAGTAGTAGTAGTTCATTATTATCATTATATTTACATTTCAGTTTCTTCCACATTTGTCAGAGAGCTACTGAGAGCTATTCTGGGCTACTCTGACTCTGAGTTATCCTCCATATAAAATGCTATACAGCATCGGAATTCAAAAATGATTGGCAAATGTTTAGAATCAGTTTATGACCAACCCTTCTGTGGCATCTTTTTATTTGTAGGATTTGATGAGTAAGGGAGTTGCTTTCTAAATATTTTGCAGATCATATAATTTCTTTGGTAAGATATTAAACACATTTTGTCCATATATATATACATATATATATATACACACACACACTTTTTTTAATTTCTGAAAACTCCAAACATTCCTTGTTCAGCAATTCATTCCTTACATTATACATACAAATACAGAAAATAGGGACGTTCTTTTTATTAAACTGACTCATAAAATAAGCCTCATTATTGGTTTCCGTCGGTGGAGTCACCCATTAAGTGTTTGTAAACGTGCATCCAATCTCCCGCTAAGTCAATCATTTGGACCCGTGGCTTTAATTTCTCTAAAGTGGTAATACGAGTAAATTGTAGAATTACAGAAAGTAGTTCTTTTTTGTATTACAAACTTTGTTTATGGTTTTAAAACCATGTTTTTTTTTTAACCTTGATTTTTCGAGTATTACTCTCGAGTGAAAGTTACACTGGTTTGAAGTTTTGGATTTAATATCAACCATCATGGTTGAAAATATTTGGTTAGAACAACCAAATGTATGGTTTAATATTTGTCAACCATGTCCAATCCAAATGGGTAGTTTAACAAGTGACAAGTGAAATGGTTAATGCAGTCATAGATAGCATGGTTTGAGTAATCATTTTGGTTTGAACTGGAACCAAACACATGGTTTAATATTTGTTAACCACGTCCAAATGGGTAATTTAACAGTTCCATTAACCATGCTTTTGTTTATAGTAACAAGTGAAATAGTTAATGCAATCATAGCTAGCATGGTTTGAGTAATCATTTGCATGGATTGTTTTGAAAATATTTAACCATGGATTTGGTTGTTTTTCGATGATCAGAAAATCAGAACATTCTAAAAAATTTAAATATCAGGTTTTAAGTTTTTGGTGATTTTACTTTAAAAAACTCAAAGTTTAGTGGCACTTTACTAGTTTTGTTATGGCTAATGCCAGACGATTTTATTCAGCCTCAGAAAAGACCTCCGCCCACTAAAGGGCAAAACTAATGAATATAAAATTAATATTAGAATCCTTTTTCAAATTTTAATATATATATATATATATGAAAATTATTTCACGAAAGTAACACGTGAAAAATATTTATGATGAATAAAACCACGAAGGAAAGGAAACACAGATGGTGCTCAAGCGCTTTCGTCTAATGACATCCTCAGGAACACTGAAGTACATAAAGAGTTACAACCTATATATAGGTTACAGAAAAAAAAAAAAATCTTTATATATATACAATAAACGGAAAAACAAAATTAAAGGATATATATGTGTGTGTGTGTGTGTGTGTGTGTGTGTGTAGGGACTGATGTTGATAATGATGTTTGTCTGTTTGTTCTATGTTAGTTTGCAAACGTAAACCAAATTTAATATACATATGAAGGGAGAACAAGGAAAGGTTTCAGTAACACACCCAACTTTCCCAGCTCCCAATTCCCCGTAGGTTGTATTTAAGGGGGGGGGAGAGGAACGTTTGCTGTGCAAAGCGCAACAATCAGTCTAGTGTAAATATGATATATATATATATATATATATATATATATATATATATATAATATATATATATCCTATTAAATGTACTTAACGCTTATAATAATACTAAAAAAATACACCATCAAATTTCATATAAGATGAGTATCATCATTATTCAAAATGAAAACCTTTTAAAAAAAAATAAATTAAATAAAATTATTAACTACTTTAATCCTAATTACTCGAACCAAAAAAAATAATAAAATAAAAAAATTAAAAAAAATTAAAAAATAAGAAGTAATACGAAAGTTTACGTTCTAAATAGTAAAGCATAAAAAGATATTTGTAGTAAACCGCCCCTGTTATTCTCCTCCGAGAGCAGAAGTACACAGTATGCATGGTCAGCAATGCGTTTAAACAATGTTAAAAAAAAAAAAAAAAAACATCCAGAATGGAAGTAGCAGAAAAAAAAGAAAAAAAAAAATTTAGGGGTGTAAAATGAGAGGAACAGCTCACTATTACCCAAATTTTAATGTATAAAAACATTTAACCGTTGCTCGTAAAACTTCGGCTCAGTTTTTATCTATAAATTTTAAGTTATTGAATTTTAATTGTGATTTTAAGAATAGTAATAAATATTATTCGAAGTTATTAGCGATGTTAAATGTATTCATAAACCCCAAATTGTGGTTTTATGTTCGAAGCTAATAATGGGGATTATGAGGTCCCGTGATGAAAATAACAGCAATAGTAAAACTAAGCTCTTTCACCTGTCAAATATTTAATTTACTCGTGTGTGTATATATATATATATATATATATATATATATATATATATATATATATATACTGTAAATATATATATATATATATATGTATAAATAACAGGCGAAACCGCGAATGGCTTATTAAATATGTTTGTCTCAAAGATTAAGCCATGTATACTTCTGTTTTTCAATATATTAGTCAGTGACGCATTCATAGTTTAAGTGGAAGTATAAAGAGTCAAACATCTTTTCACATAGAGTACCACTCCGCCCATACGCCTATTTCAGGGTACGAGCAGTTCGCAGCAGCATTGCCAAGTAAATAGGGAATCAAAGTAGTGATAAGGCTTTCGTACGTGCTTCATCACCGCTGAAAGCGACAATGCTCTGTTTAAGTCTAATGGAAAAAACATCCATATTCTTATTCAATTTATTGCAATTTTAGTTTGTTTGTAAATAAATATATATATATATATACACGGTGAACCAAAAGTAGGTGGACAGTAGGTTGAATACGGTTTGTGTTATATTATATAACTATGGTGTTCATTATAACTATGGTGTTTGTGTTTTATTATATTAAATATTATAACTAAATTTATTTAAATTTTATTTTGTATTATAGTATACAAAAAAATTAAATATGTATTCTCAAAATAAACGTTATCATTTACTGTCCACCTACATTTGGTTCACCCTACAGGGTGTCCCGTAAGTCTGGACCCATAGGGAAAAATAATAAAATTACAAAATAGTCCAAAAATTTATTACATAATCTGTTCAAAGTGTCCGCCGTTGTGTCGCACACATAGTTGAAGACGCAATCTCCACTGCGACAGCACTTTCTGAATCACAGTCGCAGAAATTTCTTGACACGCCTCCACAATGCGTGCTTTAAGGTGGAAAATGTTCTGAAGTTTGACCTCGTACACTTTGGCTTTCAAGTGGCCCCACAAATAAAACTCCAGCGGAGTAAGATCATAAAAAAAATAATAAAATAATAATAAAAATAATAAAAAATATATTATAAATAAATTTTTGGACTATTTTGTAATTTTATTATTTTTCCCTATGGGTCCAGACTTACGGGACACCCTGTATATATATATATATATATGCGCCTCGGTGGTGTAGTGGTTAGCGTCGCTGACTACGAATCCATCGGCCCCGGCGCGCAGCAAAACCCAGCGGTTCATCCTTCCACACAATAAAGAAGGTGGTTGGTAGATAAATGGGTACCCTAGGTGGCCTAGTGGTTAAGACGCTGGGCTGCTGATGGGGCGTAGTTCGGATTCCACGTTAAACTGTAGGTCTAAGGTGGAGTGAAAAGCGTGACCTTCGTCAGAATAAACAATTCTGGCGGAAGCTAACCAAACCAAAGGTATATGCAACATTCATATATCTACAACATACACTTTTCTCAGCTTACTGTAGTGACCAACTGCATACTGGGGAAAATGACCAGTTTGTACCCAGTTAAAAATAACTTTTGTTTGTGATTTAATCTATTAAAATCCCGTACGATTTTAATAAAATACAACATTTGGTCTTCCAACTTAATCTTGTCACGACTCATACTTATAATTTCTGGAAAATTGCTTCCAAACTTAACTAAAAAACAAAGTTAAAAAGAGTAATTTTCAGTACAAAAATACATCATTTGTTTTTAATTAATGGAATAATACCTGTAGATAACTTACTTAATTAATTAAATATTAATTAATAATAATAAAGTTACTGAAAAAAGCCGATCAGTTTGTTATTAGTTACCTTCGGAGCCGAAAGTGACCACTCTCCCTTGGTCCCGATAGACGTCGCTTTAAGCAGCTTCTAATGTGTATATACATATACTGTGTACAGGTTTTCCGCAAAGGGCATGTATACATATGTGTAGACAAACATTCATAGATATATAGTATGTATACATTTCTGTATACATGTACATTTTAGTGTATACACTGTAAACGCTCTACATTTCTCTGAATACCCTATATTCAGAAATATATATATATATTTTTTCTTCAAATAATAAGTCAACAATAATTGCACTACACAATCACTTTGTACATATATAGCAATTTTTTCGGGGTCTTAATTTTAGCAATTAACTCCAATGAGAGATTCAAATCTTTCTTCATTTTAAAATCCATTTTATCCAATCATTGCCTCATCCATCAAACGCCTGACTCTAAATATTGAACATTAAAATCCATCTCATATATATATACACACACACGTTCTTAATAAATATTATTATTAATACGATTATAATTCAAATAGATAAAGAATGGAGGTCTATGCATTTTCAATTTTGGTTTTGATTAGCTCCTTGTCTATTCTGAGACGTTTTAAATAATGGAGAACTACATTAAATGTTA
>JAJOZX010001733.1:132500-135000 GCA_023014485.1 Bathynomus jamesi | reverse complement strand
AAATGTCTGAAGTAGCCCAATTTGTTGGTGTGTCAACGCGTACTGTCCAGCGAGTTTACAAAGAGTGGTGTAGTTCGCAATCAACAGACAATCGACGGCGTAACTGTGGCCGGAAAACAATTCTCGACAATAGGGCCGCCGCCATGTTTCTCGTCTAGTAACTGCAAATCGTTTTCAAACCAGAGAACAATTGCTCCAAGAAACCAATGAGGTTCTCCAGCGACCAATTTCCGAACGGACATTGCGACGAGAACTGCATGCGATGGACATCTGGAGCAGGGTACCACGGAAGAGGCCGCTGTTAACAGCAAGTCACAAATTGGCACGTTATAAATGGGCTCAGAGGCACAAAAACCGGACTGCGGCAGATTGGAAACGTGTAATTTGGTCCGATGAGTCCCGTTTTTGTTATTCTCCAATGATGGGAGGCGGACGAGTACATCGCAGGTCCAATGAAGCCTTAATCCTGAATGCGTCGAAGGTGTTGTTCAGGTGGAAACAGAAAGTGAAGCGCAGGAATAGACACCACGGACTCTGGCGGAACTTCGGGACCGGCTTGATGAACGAGTGCAGCAATCGAGTTACATGCACAACCTCGTAGAGTCTCTGCCTCGCCGGATTCGTGCGGTTATCAAGGCCAGAGGCGCCGTCACACGTTATTAGGTACATTCTGAGAGGGGTGACTAATTTTTTTGTCCGGTGTGCTTATATATATATATATATATATATATATATATATATATATAGCATATATAACTGCAATGACCGCGCAGTATATAAATGAATAGAAACGACATAAGTGTTAAGGACGTTCTGCACACGAGGAGGAGAGATAACAAATATGAAAAAATGAGGCAAACCGCCCAGGAATCGAACCCAGGGCCTTCCAATTGACGGTCGGACGCTCTACCATTATGCTACGGACCTCACTCAATCACAAATCGAAATTCTCCCACATGGGCAGAAACCAATGCCTGAGAGGGCACCCTCGCAAATCGTGAATATGCGCATATAACTACAATGACCGCGCAGTATATAAAATGAATAGAAACGACATAAGTGTTAAGGAACGTTTCTGCACACGAGGAGGAGAGATAACAAATAATGAAAAATGAGGCAAACCGCCCAGGAATCGAAACCAGGGCCTTCCAATTGCCGGTCGGACGCTCTACCATTATGCTACGGACCTCACTCAATCACAAATCGAAATTCTCCCACATAGGGCAGAAACCAATGCCCTGAGAGGGCATAATGGTCCGTAGCATAATGGTTAGAGCGTCCGACCGGCAATTGGAAGGCCCTGGGTTCGATTCCTGGGCGGTTGCCTCATTTTTCATTATTTGTTATCTCTCCTCCTCGTGTGCAGAAACGTTCCTTAACACTTATGTCGTTTCTATTCATTTATACTGCGCGGTCATTGCAGTTATATGCGCATATTCACGATTGCGAGGGTGCCCTCTCAGGGCATTGGTTCTGCCCTATGTGGGAGAATTCGATTGTGATTGAGTGAGGTCCGTAGCATAATGGTAGAGCGTCCGACGGCAATTGGAAGCCCTGGGTTCGATTCCTGGGCGGTTTGCCTCATTTTTCATTATTTGTTATCTCTCCTCCTCGTGTGCAGAAACGTTCTTAACACTTATGTCGTTTCTATTCATTTATATACTGCGCGGTCATTGCAGTATATGCGCATATTCACGATTTGCGAGGGTGCCCTCTCAGGGCATTGGTTTCTGCCCTATGTGGAGGAATTTCGATTTGTGATTGAGTGAGGTCAGTCAGTAGCATAATGGTAGAGCGTCGACCGGCAATTGGAAGGCCCTGGGGTTCGATTCCTGGGCGGTTTGCCTCATTTTTCATTATTTGTTATCTCTCCTCCTCGTGTGCAGAACGTTCCTTAACACTTATGTCGTTTCTATCTATATATCTATATATATATATTATAAACTGAATTTAAAATAGGTATTAATTGCATCGACTTCAAGAAATTTCAAAATTTTCGGAGACGCGGGGGGGGGGGGTGGGGGGGGGGACTTTTTTTTTTAAATTCAGTAAAATAAAGTGTTTTGCGATAAGTGTTTTGTTGGAAGTGTGTCAAAAGATGTTGGAGACCTGTAGGGTGAGAGGGGGTATAAATCAACTCACTGAAGGAAGCGGACATTTAAACGCTAGCGAGCAAGTCCTGTGAAAAGTTGAACTTCTTGTTATTGTACAAGTATATATATATATATATAGAGAGAGAGAGAGAGAGAGAGAGAGAGAATGATAAATATGTAGACAGATAAAGGAAAAACTATTTTTTTCTTTTCATTGTCGACGAAATTGTTAAGTGTGTTAAAAGTTAGGTTAGGTTAGATTTGGTGATTAGGATAAAATTAGATTAGACATGCAATCAAGCATGAAAATCTGTATTTTGTGTCCTAAGTCGCTCCCTCACTATGAAATAATCTCATCAAAAGATACAAACCAATTTCCCTTTCAAATCTCGCTTAAAAAGTTTTCT
>JAJOZX010001733.1:125000-127500 GCA_023014485.1 Bathynomus jamesi | reverse complement strand
GATCGAACCCGGGATCTTCCGATTGCCGGCCAGATATCAGATATCTGACCAGCAATCGGAAGATCCCAGGTTCGATTCCCGGTGGTTAGCGGAACGTTCTTCTACACAAGCGTCGTTCTTTACATTAATTATACTGTGTGTTGTTTGCAGTTAAAATGTGTATATATATATATATATATATATATATATATATATATATTATATATATATATTAACGATACAATAGGTACCAAAGGTAAAATTAGACAAAACTAATACCTGTAGTACTTAAAATATTCGTAAAGAACCAAATTTAGGGTGGATTTGAACATATTACTTTATAAGAAAACTCAACATGACAGCATATAAAAAAAATTCAAAATCCACTCTAGGATCAAATACTATTCCTGTTTGATATGATTGTGTATCGTCCACCTTTACCGAATTCTTTAAATGAAAAAATATTTATCCACATTAAATTTAGTTATATATATACTTTTACCATGCAATTATAATCGTCAAACCATGTTACCTGAAAACAACCATGTTAAGAGATTCAACACAACTATAAACTTAAACGCTTTTATTCTATATCTCAAAAATGTGGACCTTCCTACCTAATTGGGAGTATGTATTGATAGACCAAGAGTACAAAAAAAAGAAAAGACAGGTTTTAACTTCATGAAACTTTTTTGCCATACATCATCTATCAAAAATACATATAAAGCAACATCTCTCCATTATAAAATCTTAACAAACGACATCAAACATTTTAAATTTTAACATCTTTAACAAACAAAAAATTATATAACATCTTTATATTTAGTTAAATCTAGTTAAATTTAGTTAAATAATTCACTATTAAAAACTAAGTATTTCAAGCTACATCGTAAAATTTATTACGCGAAATAGTAATACATTTCTATACTCACTTACTATCTAAAAGCTTAAAAAAAGTGAGGATTGCTGCTAAAAAAAAGTGAGGATTGCTACTAAAAAAAAGTGAGGATTGCTACTAAAAAACAAAAAGTGAGGATTGCTGCTAAAAAGGTGAGGATTGCTACTAAAAAGGTGAGGATTGCTACTAAAAACAAAAAGTGAGGATTGCTGCTAAACAGTTAAAATATCTTGATTAGATACCTTTAGGATTTATTAAAAAAGAAAAAATATATCCCCAAACTGAATAAGCTAAAAGTAATTAGTGCATAAAATCTAATAAAATATTTAATAGTATGAACCTCACAGAAATAACTGTGACTTTCTGAAATACAGGAAATAGCATCAATTATCTATAATTAAATACAAAAAAAAAATACTTATTGAATTCTTGGTATCAAAGGATAAAAAAAAAATAGAACGAGCATTAAATACACAAAATAAATTACTCCATTAATTATTAAAAGAGATTCTGATATTATTAACTCGATCATTATCATAGAAAATTAAAGTTGAGAACTGAATCATTTCTCCGTTGACAGACAAACAAAAAATAGATGGATTAACGCCATTTCAAAGATTATTTTATAAATATTATATTTATAAATTACGAACGTAATTCTCACTCATCCGTCATCTGTTCAATGTTCAAAGTGACTCTAATTACAGTATCAGTTCCTATATATAATGTTTTTCTTGACTTTCGATAGGGTATGAATATATATATACTGTGTATATATATTGTATATACACGCAGTATATATTCATTTCTATATATGACGTCTCTCTCTCTCTTTTCTCTCTCTCTCTCTCTCTCTCTTTAGATAAATAGATAGATAGCTAGATAGATAGATAGATAGATAGATAGATAGATAGATATACATTGTACTGTATATCTTCAAAAGAAGATTAGACGCCTGGCTCAGAACAACCCCAGATGAGCCGGGCGTACCTGGCTATGTGGGGTGTAGAGTAGGAGAAACCAACTCTCTACCTCACCAGGCCAACTCGAGAGAAGGGGCGACAAGCTTGGCCTTCGTGAAATGAGGAATCATCGCACGGAACATATGAAAGGTTGAAAGGAAAGTATATATTCATGTTTATATATGATTCTCTCTCTCTCTCTCTCTCTCTCTCTCTATCTATCTATCAATTTATCTATTTCTCTTTCTCTCTATAGATAGATACTGTATATATGCAGTATATATTCAGTTTTTTATATGACCTTTCTCTCTCTCTCTCTCTCTCTCTCTCTCTCTCTCTCTCTCTCTCTCTCTCTCTCTCTCTCTCTCTCTCTCTCTCTCTCTCTCTCTCTATCTATCTATCTATCTATCTATCTATCTCCCCTTCTCTATATAAATAGGTACTCTATATGCATTATATATTCAATTTTATATATGACGTCTCTCTTTCCAGAGACGTATTACTGCCAGAATAGTTGAAAAATGAACAGTTTAATAGCAGGACCTCCCCGAATTGATCGAAAGGTCTTTGAAGCTTCCTCTTGTCCTTGTAACTCCTTGTAATTCTCTCTCTCTCTCACCGCCGGCTAATGGCGAAAGTGCGCGCGCTGGGTATCGGTGGG
>JAJOZX010001733.1:85000-117500 GCA_023014485.1 Bathynomus jamesi | reverse complement strand
AAGTACTACTAAACAATCGTGAACAATAAATAATGAAACTGTTAAAATATACATATACCAAATAACAAAGAAAAATCATAAAATTATTACAAAAAATAACCATAAATTAATAATAAAAATAAAAGCAAAATCTTTAACAATAATTGAAAATTATCATTAAAGAGAGAGAGAGAGAGAGAGAGAGAGAGAGAGAGAGAGAGAGAGAAAGAGAGAGCAAATTAGAAAAATTATAATATTTAATTTTTTCCCCTCAGAAAATCCTTCAACAAGAACAGAAATGTAGTCACGATTAGTATATTTAGCGTGCATCGAACCGTTCAGGAGCGAAAAAAAATGCTAAAACGTAAGTAATAAAAGGATAAAATGGGATTAAGGATTTCGTAAATAGTGGTTTCATGCGTTCATAAATGTAGGTTTTTAAATAGGTTTGAATATGCAAAACGGGTTAGGTTGAGAACATTTGTGTGTACGTGCGTAAGAATGGAGACATTTCGTCTTTCAGCGAACCGTGCATGCGCGAGCATCCTGTTTGCGTGCTTCCTAAGCTCAATTAAGGAATACAGCCATAATAGGAGAAAATTTTTATGGTAAATGGTTACAGTCTGAATGTTTTAAAAAATAAATGTAGGTTTTATTTAATATGCATAAAGAAAAAGATTGGTAAGGAGCGTTTATGAGTGTGAAAATGGAGACATCACCTCATACCTGAGTGAATCGTGCGTACCTGCGCTTCTAGCTCAATTACTAGAGGGAAAAAAAAAAACCATAAGCGTGCAAACTTTAGACAGATAATAGTTATATTCTAAGTGCTTTAAAACCTATGCATCTTAACATTAATAGTAAATTAAAATTAAAATGAAATACTTGCGTGTTAACTTTAACAGCACAAGAAACACGACTAAAATGAACTAATATATTAGGAAAATAAGGAAATTAAGAGCCTTGAAAGGAATCGGAGTCGTCCTCATCAATGAGAGTTAGTCGTGTCTTGAATGAGGTTGAGTAAATACGAGAGAGAGAGAGAGAGAGAGAAATCTAAATAAATTAAAACTTCTCATGAGCGCTGAGTGTATACAGTATTTATATATATACACACGACTGATGTAGTTGTGGAACTCCTCAAAAGAAGACAAGACGCATAGCTCAGAATAATTTCAGATGAGCCGGGAGTAACTAACTGAGGGCATTGGTTTCTGCCCTATTTGGGAGAATTTCGATTTGTGATTGAGTGAGGTCCGTAGCATAATGGTAGAGCGTCCGACCGGCAATTGGAAGGCCCTGGGTTCGATTCCCAAGCGGTTCGCCTCATTTTTCATTATTTCGTTATCTCTCCTCCTCGTGTGCAGAAACGTTCCTTAATACTTATGTCGTTTCTATTCATTTATATACTGCGCGGTCATTGCAGTTATTTGCGCATATTCACGATTTGCGAGGGTGCTCTCTGAGGGCATTGGTTTCTGCCCTATTTGGGAGAATTTCGATTTGTGATTGAGTGAGGTCCGTAGCATAATGGTAGAGCGTCCGACCGGCAATTGGAAGGCCCTGGGTTCGATTCCCAGGCGGTTCGCCTCATTTTTCATTATTTCGTTATCTCTCCTCCTCGTGTGCAGAAACGTTCCTTAATACTTATGTCGTTTCTATTCATTTATATACTGCGCGGTCATTGCAGTTATTTGCGCATATTCACGATTTGCGAGGGTGCTCTCTGAGGGCATTGGTTTCTGCCCTATTTGGGAGAATTTCGATTTGTGATTGAGTGAGGTCCGTAGCATAATGGTAGAGCGTCCGACCGGCAATTGGAAGGCCCTGGGTTCGATTCCCAGGCGGTTCGCCTCATTTTTCATTATTTCGTTATCTCTCCTCCTCGTGTGCAGAAACGTTCCTTAATACTTATGTCGTTTCTATTCATATATATATATATATATATATATCAATTGAACAGTCTTTTAATAGTTCCGTGAACGATTTTAATCTTTTAATATTACGTAATCATTCCTTATTTACTTTTTCTACCCAGTGAAATCTCATACCCAGTATACCACAAGAGGAAACATTAGTTCGGTTATTCTCGCCCTTACGCCAAAATATCTCAATATATAAGGTTCCCAAACACTTAACCTTTTACCCTCTCGTGCTAAAAGGGTGGTAATGATGCCCTCTGATCTTTGGTGGGTATTTAAATTTTACGTTATGATTACATTTTTCAAACAACAGGTCTTTAGAGGACCTTTGGAAGGAACATGATTTAGTGAATTTAATTAAATGAAGAACCAACACACACACACACACACACACACACACACACACACATATATGTTACATAATTTATGTTACTTTATGCGAGTTCGAACGACGGTTCAGGATCGACCTGCGGTCGACCCCTCTGCAGCATCCCGCCTCATTTGCGGAGTTTGGTGAAGGAGAGAATTGCTGTCTGATCTTCTTCCTGCCCTCGTAGCCAGCCACGCATGGCTGGTCAGGGATTTTGCATAGGAATCTGTCCAGCTGGTTCTTGAAGTTATTCAGGTCGGTGTGCTGGAGATTCTTCACTTCTTTTGGTAGGGTATTGAAAAGATTTGGGCCCCGTATTCTGAGTGTTTTCCACCCTTGTTTTCATAGTCCCTTGTACCACCGCAGCTGGGACAGTACAAAATCTGCCTCTTACATATACAGGGTATGTGTATATATATATATATATATATATATATATTAGTGATGTAGCGGATGTCATTTTTTTCACATCCGCGGATGCGGATGCGGATGAGGATGTTTGATTTCAACATCCGCGGATGCGGATGTCTACATTTTCGTTATTTTTTAGGATATATTCGAGATTTGTTGTGTTTAACGTATGTAATAAGTTATTATATAGAGAGCGCTGTAGCTATAATGTAGTATAATTGATTAATTGTACAATAATTGCTGTACTTTTCTCTGAACATATAAAATAATATCAAGCATCTAACTAATATAGAAATCAATCAGTGAATTCGTCTGCAAATAAATTCGTTATATTTTGTTGAGTTTCAGCCACAATTAGAAACCATAATTGTGTTACCAGGATGCGGGACGTGAACCCAACTCAAATGCACCCCACCGACCTCTTTCCCCAACCTCCACCCTTATAGAAAGAGATCTTTAATTAGCTTGATAACTATTTATATTAAGTTTAAAGTTTTATTAGGCATATTTATAAATGAGTAATTAAAATAAAGTAAACTAAGATGTTCATCGTTTAATGTTCAAACTTAATTATAGGAAGGTTATGCTTAAGGAACATTAATTTTTCTGCCTTTTCTGCTGCCAGTCTGTTTCTCTTTTCATCATATATTAATCCAGCACTGCTAAATAATCTCTCGCTTGGTACGTTTGTTGGAGGACAGGCTAAATGTTTCCTCGCAAGTTTACTCAAGTATGGATAGATATTCTGCGTATTTTCCACCAACTAATAGGATTGTCACATGCAGCCAGGCGTTTTTCTTGGCGATAGCTCTCGATCATTTTTACTACATCTTTTGACATCGCGTAGGTCTCGTCATTGCTGCTTGACTCAAGAAACTGAGAGACAGATTCTGTGATAGATTTGCTTGCTGAAGGTGTTGGTTCTGTCACTGAAACTTTTATTCTTTTGGTGGGTGGCGAAGCGACAGATTCAAGAGATTGAAGCTCTTCAACTGCTTTGCCAAGTGATGATTTAACTCGTTCTAATGTACTAGGTGAAAATAACTTAGCTTTGTAACGTGGATCTAAGTAGGTTGCAAGAGAGTAACTTCATACAAGAACAGCCTCTCGTCTTGTCGCTTGCAACACTTTTGCGCACAATGAACTAGTTCTATTAATATAGTAGAATTTGATAATTTCCGCTTATTAATGACGTTTTATCTCAACGGTCCACATCCGCACGACATCCGCAGTCCAAAGTGCGGATGCGGACGCGGATGCGAGAAAATGTGCGGATGTTCCGCGGATGCGGATGCGGATGCGGATGTGACCTACATCACTAATATATATATATAACGCCACGCGCGGTTTTTGTATGAAACATATGGTACCCTAATGTTAAACTAGAGAGATTTGAATAAAATGCTACCATTAACTCGGGTGCGGGTGGGTTAATAGGTAAAATACCTCTGAACGCGAAAATTGTATGCGTTTCCTCAGTTATTTAAATATATGACAGATTATTTTAACTTTTATTCCGTTGTATAGGGTGGTGGTAGGCGTTAGCAACTCATACTCAAGAAATCCCAGGTTCAATTCCTGGTGGCAGCAATTTTGTTCCATATATATATATATATATATACAGTAAGTATGTACCCCTGAACATGTACCTCTTCCACATACCTCTTAACTTAAAATATGGAAATATTACTATTACGAACACGACTGTAATGCTCAATTAAATTAAATAACTTTATAATGAAAGTCTTAACCAATATAATGCTACATATAACAATTCAGTCAATAACATTCAGTGTGCATTAGCAGTTCGTATTCGCTGTCTGACTAGATTTCATCAGGACGTACAACATTATTCTTAAAATCACGATTACCTGCCGCTTACATTGTGTTATTCGTTTATTTCATTAATATACACATTTAGATTGAGTGAAAGATAGATAGGAGTTATACCTCATATATATATATATATAGGTAAAGGAAAAAATAATTTCTGGTTCTTTTGTTTTTATTTACAAGTTACAAATTCTGATTTATATCTGTCCCTTGACAAGTAATCGCAGTGAACTCAAAACTATTCGAACCCCTTTTTATATATATAGTCTCTCTCTCTCTCTCTCGCTATATTATATATATATATATATATATATATATATATATTATATATATATGATGTGTGTTGTGTGTGTGTGTGTGTGTGTATGATGATAAAAAACAATACTCTGAACATATTCTAAACATAAATAGGTTATATACTTGTGGTTCAGCTCTAGGCACGTTATATGGCCTATTGAAAATCCATAACACTGGCCCACCAATTTGGTTAATTATGTCAGCATGCAATACCCACAATTCCACTTTAGAGCAAAAGATTTATTTCCATTCACTGACCATTAACTTGAAATGAATATAACTCTGAATGTATTCGAATTTACAAAACAAATTACGAATATTACTGATGTTGTCTTGTTTTGACGATAAATCTCTGTTTACTAATGGACATTATTTTTTTAGAAGCACTTTGTTGATATATATAACCTGAATAACGTCAATAAACAAGAATTTACTGCTTCCCTAAAATTGGCAACAAACGGCAACAACTTCTTCTTCAATAAACTACAGGGTGAGCCAAAAAAAGTATTTCAATTTTGGCCGTAAGATTTGGAGTAAGACTTATTGGTCACGCTTGAGTAAGATATTAAGTTAATTATTGTAAAAAACATGGAAGTTCTATTCGCTTTAATAAATTAAATTTAAAAATATATTAATGAAAATTTTAATTTTAATTTTTATGTAAGAAGGATGGGGCTAAGGGCGAGCGCCCCCAAATGTAGGAAGGAGGTGACTTCGTTTCTTCCGTTTTTTCTGTTTCAGGAATTAAGGGACCTTTTAAATGCCAAACTATGCTGAAGAATATCTTATTCTAATTAAAACATTGCGACTAGAGAAAAATTATGGTGCCAAAAAAAATAATTGAGTTCCCGAATAAAAACTGGACAAGAAAATGGGGTAGAAAATGTGATGTGAAAAATTGATAAAACTGATAGTATTATTTGAAAGGAAAGAAATGGACGGCTTCGCACTGCACTCACTGAAGAAAACGTGGAAGTCGTTGCAAACCTGATTTGCAGTGAAGAAGGCCAACCAGGAACACGCAAATCTCCAAGAGAAATTGAAAGAGCAACCCGCATTTCACGAAGTACCTGATTTACATATGTATGTTGTCAAATGAATGAAAGTTCACCCGCTCACACATTCTAATGAGCAGAAGAGGATAACATGCTGGCAACATTTGTTAGCAAGAATTCCTTCTCATACTGTTAAGCGAATTTGGTTCAGTGATGAGAAAAATTTACCGTTTCAACTCCGGTGAATAATCAAAACGATTGGGATGTATTCAAGAGCAGAAAAAAAATTTGTGTCGCTGGAGTGGTTCTTGCGAGAGCACCCCACTTTTACCCAGGAAATTATGGTATCGGCTTTCATTTCAAAACTTGGAAAATCTCTTATTTTTGTTGAACCGGGGGCCAATGTTAATGCTGCGTACTATCAATCCTCGAGAAGCATTTACCCGTCCATCGTTCGTGATTAATCAAGAGAGCAATTCACCATCCAACAAGATGGGGTAATTAATCACATAACAAATTCGACTGTGTTTTTTCTTCGGATTAATGTTCCGGATTTTATTGAAAAAGAATAATGGTCTCCGAATAGTCCAGATTTAAATCCACTAGACTACTACATTTGGTGCGCGTTGCAGGAACTTATCTACGAATATCCTATCGAAAATGCGCCATTATTGCCCCAGGCGATCGGGGACGCTTGGGAAAAGTTATCGCAGAGATTTATCGACTGTGTCATTGATCAGTGGCACTCCAGGCTAGAATCCTGCATTCAGCAAAACGTGATCATATTGAACATTTATTCTAATGTAAGTGTAATTTTCCTATTGCCAACAGAAGAAGTGTTTTTTAGTAAATGCAACAGAAAATTGTACATTTTCGTTTTGTATCCAGTAAATACTGTTTTAGTAAAAAAAATCTAATCAGTTTATTTAACCACCATCTAATTTAAATTAAATATTCTGCATATATTCAACAAGATTTTTAATTGAAATCTGGCACACAAGTGGTAAATGAATTTTACTACATATTGTAGTATTTTAATTAAAATAAACAATCCTCAGCCAAAGTTACTGACATATTAAACGAAGGACTTACCGTTTTTTTTGGCCACTGTGTATATAAACAAATAAATAAATTCCATGGCAATGGGTTCCCCTTTGAGTTGTACTCTAGCCAAAATGTTTTTAACCACCATGAAACAACAAGGATAAACGAATGTCCCGAAACTTTTAAGGCAGCCATGTACTCCCGAAGATACGTGAATGATACATTTTTGTTGTTTGCAAATGAAAATACGGTACTTTTCTTAGACCACCTAAATATGAAACGTGTTAATATAAACTTTACGACAGAAACTGAAATAAACAATGCATTGTCTTTCCTCGATGTTCAAGTAACGAAAGAAAACGTTCTCTACATCAGCCTATGGAAAATCCATATTTAGAGAGCTAGGGGTTAAGTATCACAGTAATATACCTGCCCTTTTTTAAATAAATACAATTAAGACAATGGTATTTCGTGCTTATAGGATCAGTTCATCGTATATCTACTTCCCCAAAGAAAGTGCTGTTCATAAATGAATTACGTACAGTTCCTTCCCCAACACGTTTTTGACAGAACTTTAAGGTAGTGTTTGAATATCCCATACTTGCCAACCCTACCGCTTTAGGTGGTAGGCTACCGATTTTCGCATTATTTAATTTGTATTATTTGCAATCAATGCCACGAACCCCTGGCATTGATTACACATCCTACGCTTTTGCTTTTCAAAATGTTGGCAAGTATGACATCCTATATCAGCCGAAACAGCAAATACCTACGGTAAACGAAGATAAACAGTATCTATTCCATATTAGGGTCAACTATGCCGAAAATGGATTGAAAGGAAAAACATTCTCACTCTTTTCTAACCTCAGATAAAAAAGAAAACTTACTTATAAATTCCAAAACCTCATACAAAATTTATCTCGTAAAGAAAAGCGCCCCAAAGATTTATGTTCACTTTTAGTTTATGTTGTTAATTATGCTCGCTGTAAAGCAAACTGTATTAGAGTTTTAAACGTACGCCCAGTATAAAGTTTGTATAATTGAGCATAAACGAATCTCCACTCGAATAGGTTTACCTTTATCTAGTCTAGGAAAACCCTCTATAATGGATCATTGTTCACCCAAAATAACCCATTGTTAAGGAAAGATTTTACTATCCTGAAGAGTACAACCAACCAAGTCCTGGAATCCTAATATATCCACAAGTTTAAACTTTCAATGAATGATTACAGCACATGATTACATGATTATATAATCACATGTGTTGATTATGAAATAATTGAAACAATAGAAAATGTACTCACCATGATAAAAACCCACCATTTGATTAATCACTCAGATTTACTGTAACTGAGTAAGTTTACACACGTAATGACATATATTAAGTTCTATTTAATTATTCATATTAATAGTGAATTACTGTAACATAATTATGTTATTTTGACCCTGTTTTTACAAAATGATTTTCCCTAATTTTGTATTTTAGAGTCTAGACCAGTGGTTCTTAACCTGGGGGGCGCGCCCCCCTAGAAACAGGAATTTCTCTAATTGTATTTGTTATTCTCTTAACGAGAGCATGGGCTAATATTGAGAAGTTATTGAGAATGTTATTTTGATTGAAGGGGGGCGTGGAGGAAGGACCAATTCCTAGAGGGAGCATGGTAGTAAAAAGGTTAAGAACCACTGGTCTAGACCATTGGTCTGCAACCTTTTTCTCACTTGTGCACCCACAGAACAATATGGATTATTTTTGAGGACCCCTTAGCGAAAATAATTTGTATATTCTAATTTTGTGTGAATTAGAATATACCCCTTGTCTTCTGTGGACCCCTGAAACTCATTCATGGACCTCTAAGGTGGTCCGCGGACTCCAGGTTGCGGACCACTGTTCTAGACAACCGCATTTTATTAACTTAATTTAGACCAATCACCTTGTATTATGTAATTAAATTTTCTATTTAATTATTTTTTATCTAAGTTGTTTTAATTTAATAAAATCATTTCTACCATTTAGAATCCACTGATGATGAGGCCTCGAGGCCGAGGACATACATTTTTCAAAGGCCTCGAAGCCGAGGCCGAGGCCTTTTTAGGGGAGGCCTCACGAGGCCTTAAGATTGTTAGGCTGAAGGTATTTGCACACAGAGGTGTGATATTCGGATGCAAATAACGAATGTAGTATTTGCACCTCTGGGTGCAGATACTCACTTCGAAATCTTTTACGAATAAGCTCCTCCATGCTTTGGGAAGGCTCAACAATGTAGCCTAGCCTAGGCCTAAAGCTCTTCCAAAGGTAACCAACCTACCGTAGCCTCACACTAGCCTGTATCTCTTTTTTTTTTAAATCCATAAGGAAAAGCAAGATTCTACTCAAAATTAATAAACAAAGACATAGCTCACTTCACTTACCTAGTAAAAGGGAATTATTAAGCATTAAGCACGTTCGTCTATCACACGCGGCCACACCACAACACTGATACACTCTGTGTTTACACTTGCCGGGTCACACAGTCAGACACAGTTGCCAGAAGATTTCCTGGGCACCATACATTAGCCCAATAACTTTTTATTTCTCATTTCATGCAGTTCTTATTTTTCATTTTTATATACCCGCAATATTTCAAGTATTTATGATAATATGGAAAGTTATGATGTGAAGATGATCTAGCAAAATATTTCAACATTGTACTAACTCACTGAGTGTTGATGGTATAATTTCTGAATGGCTACAATTATTAGCGACTCTAGCGAACATTGCCAACAGAGTTACATTTGGAGATGCCTTATTTTTTTTAAGTTTTGCATTTTTATGTATCTTGACAATATGAAATTGTGGTCTTAAAGTCTACCAAAGATCATTAATGTAATTGTAGCTTGTACTCTACGTGAAAGATGTTTCTGATGTACGGTAGACCTATAGGTATGAAGTTTGTATTATGCCATTACTATATAATTACGGTATATATACGATAATAATATAATAACGATAATATTAAGAATATATTTGCACCTGATATTTCAACATGTTATATATGTAACTTGATTCAAGAGTATATTTGCACCTGATATTATCCATTATCAGACAATTTTAAAGTCTGATAATGATAATTTTAAAATAAATGAAAAAGACCGAAAAAAAATATTTGCAAACAATATAACAATTTACATCTCAGTTATAATGCCGATATTAGCAAAATTATTGTTTGCATCCGATATTTTATATATATATTTTAAATCATATTATTTAGAAGTTTATATGTTACAATTTATGACGGACGAAAAACAAAATTATCGACGCTAGTAGCTACTTATTAGTATACCAGGTGGTATTCTTCTGTAGTTTGGCCTAGTTTTTGTTATAGAAATAGATACAGTACAATAGTTTATACACAAATAACACAAACACATTATATGAGCTCAGTTCAACTGATGACCAACTGATAGATTGCTTTCCCACACTAGTTTTGTTACATTAAGTCAATTGGTCTACTGTTGACTGACTGAATAATATTTATATACCGCGACATATATAATATTTATGTACCTAACGTCACAGTGACCTGTCACTAATCCATTGGTCACCTAACTGAATAGTATTTATCAAAGACTGCCACCTGACTAGTCACTTGTCTGAATAATATTTATCAAGAATATTCACCACCAGCGCGCACACGTGAAGAATCTCCATCCCAATGCTACCAGGGATTGAAAATTACAGAACAAAACAAATCAGGATTCCCTAAGGCCTCACGAAAGTCACGAGGCCTTTCCACTTTTCAGCTGGCCTCGAGGCCAAGGCCACTTTTGAGGTTCGAGGCCGAGGCCTGCAAAATATGCCAGACGCCGGCCTCAGCCCCATGTCTGATGCCAACTTGCCAAGTGTTTTGCGCGTCGGTTTCTCTTCGCACGGAGGTCAGGGCGGTGGCCCCCTCCCCCACTTCTAGATCCGGCCTAATGGTCTAATGTTGGAACGAATTGCTCTCTTGATTTCTCCATCTCATATGGCCTGGTACACCCGCCTCATCTGGGACGATCCTGAGTCAGGTGACTAATCTTCTTTTGAAGGCGTCTGACGCAGGAACACCAACTGTATTCCTAATGGCCTTTGGTAACTGGTTAAACAGTCTTGGCTTTTTGACAACAGAGCTATTTTCCTTCAGTGTTGAAGGTGTGCCTTTAGTTTGGGAACACTGAAAAATAGGAACGGTAGAATGTGTACAGTTGCTTGAATAGTTATCGGGTACAATTTGAAGTTACGTACTAGTTTCTCCATTATTTTTTGTTTGAATTATGGCGTACTTCTCTCTTCTTCTTTCCGACGAACATAGGTTTAATTTGCATAATCTTTCCCAGTAATTGAGTTCTTTGCAGCCATTGATCTTGCTTGTGAAATTTCTTTGAATTTCTTCTAGTTCATTTATTTCAAGACTGAGCTGTACTGAAGTTTTGGTATGATCAGTGTTTTCAGGAGGAGAACCATTGCTTTCTTGTCCTTTCTTTTAAAATTCCTCAGAATCTCTCCCGTAATTCTTTTTGCTTTGTTTATCGCAATCTTATCTAGTGCCTCAGATTTCGAATCGTCGGTCATTATAACTCTTAAATCTTTTGCTTTTGTGCTACTCTGGATTTCTTGTCTATTTGGGGCATAATATGCTGTCTGTTTTAGTTTTTTATCTCTTCCATATCTTAAGAGCTGAAAATTGTCGGTGTTAAATGTCTTTTATTCATATATATATATATATATATTATATAAATTGTTAAAGTATATGAAGTCCACGTAGGTGCCTAATTTCTATAGCTAATAGGCAGGTAGGGAAAGAAATAGGCACTAATTACCAGTAAAATCACCCTTAAGACATTAGCGATTTACAGTATATCTTATTTACCTCCAGGTTAAAAAGCTTTGAAATTGACGTATTTATAAATGTAAATCTAGAGACTATAATTTAAATTCTATTTAATTCTAAATATTTTTAATAGTGTACCTTTGACTCTTATAAATAATATACAGGGTATCCATAAATTAGCTTTATAAATTTAATTCAATTTCAATTGAATTTGTAAAGATAATTTATAGACACTATATCTATATATTGTGAATTGTCAAATACATGAAGTAAAACAGTTAGGTCATGTATATACTGTATATACAGTATATACTATATCTATATATATTCATGACCTAACTGTTTTACTTCATGTACGAGTATTTGACAATTCACAGTATAATTTAGTTATCGATTCATTATACAACAAAAGATAATATTTTGTTAACGGTCTTAAATTACTGATCGGGCACTAATTACCTCTCTAAATTACCTCATTTCTATTTACTAATGAATTAAAGCTTGATGTCACATGTATTTTAATGGTGAAATTGGACTTCAAAAGCTGACTACTCTGTTTATTAATTGACGCCTTTTATTGGTTAGTAAATTATTTTAAGACTGTTATGAATGCTTAAGTGTACAATGTATATTATTACCTATGATTTATGTATAAATGTGTATGTATAAAATTAATAGTATGCTTCAGAGATTTATATATATATATATATATATATATATATATATATATATATATATATGATGAATAAAACCAGGAAGGAAAGGAAACACAGGGTGGTGCTCAAGCGCTTTCATCTATTGACATCCTCATGAACACTGAAGTAAATAAAGAGTTCAAGACTATATATAGGTTACAAAAATATATATATATATATATAATAAATATAGAAATAAAAAATTGTGGGAGGAGCATACAAATTTGTAAGGAAAACTACCAATTTTAGCACTTTGCCCGAATTCAACACAAGATCAAATGGATTGTTTAAAACCAATTTTATAGATAATGCCTGAATGATATATAGGTCACAAAAAAAATAAAAATAAAAATAAATTGAAAAATAAAAATTGTGATTCCTTTTACATTGGTTGGTTAGACGGGAAACGATTTGCACACGCGTGTAAAACAGCATCAATATTCCGTTAGAACGGGATAGTCGTCCAGTGCCCTTTTTGTCCATTTGTCAGAGTTATCCCACTGTATTGATTGGAATAATGCTTCAGTTTTGTTTCACTCTAGCAACATTGTTAATAGAAATATTCTTGAGTCTCCTATTATCCAACTTACAAATAACTTTAACATGAGCAAAGGTCTTTTTCAACTCGATCCCGTTGTTTTGAATTCGTTCAGAACGGATTTAGACAAGAAGGGCAGAGTGCTAAAACTTTGGTAATTTTCCCTTATAAATTTGTATGCTCCTCTTACAATTTTTATTTTTCAATTTATTTTTATTTTTATTTTTTTTTTGTGACCTAATATCATTCAGGAATTATCAATAAAATTGGTTGTAAACAATCCATTTGATCTTGTGTTGAATTCGGGCAAAGTGCTAAAATTGGTAGTTTTCCTTACAAATTTGTATGCTCCTCCCAGAATTTTTTATTTCTATATTTATTATATATAATTATATATATATATATATATATTTTTTTTTTTTTGTAACCTATATATAGTCTTGAACTCTTTATTTACTTCAGTGTTCCTGAGGATGTCATTAGACGAAAGCGCTTGAGCACCACTCGGTGTTTCCTTTCCTTCATAGTTTTATTCATCATAAATATTTTTCACGTGTTACTTTCGTGAAATAATTTTCATGTGTATATATATATATATATATATATATATATATATGGAATAGCATGCATGAATACGCAATATTTTATATGTACACACACACACACATATATATATACAGGGTGTACATAAAGTCAGGATCTATTTTTGTGAAGCACTTGGAAATTATATGGAATTCAATCATAAAATGATAAAGTGGTAACATTTATTAAATAATTAAGAGTAGGATTCGACGTGACGCCCATCAGTATCCCTGCACAGCTCAAATCGTTCCGCAGCATTTCTAAACACATTCTGGGGCATTTGCGGGGTTATGTTATCTGCAGCAGTTCGTATACGTGTACGTAAGTTTTCAAGACTCGTAATCTTCGTCTGATAGACGTGCGATTTCATAAAGCCCCATGCAAAGAAATCTAAAGGGGTTAAATCTGGTGATCTCGCTGGCCAAGGTCTGTTGCTTCCGCGTCCGATCCAGCGATTTGGAAAACGTCCATTTAGATAATCCTGAACAATTTTGGCATAGTGACAAGGAGCACCATCATGTTGATAGACGACGGTACTAACAATCCTATCCCCAATCAGCTGAGGTTCAAGGAATTGCTGCAACATGTCCAGATAAATAAGCCCCGTAACTGTAGCTTCAGCAAAGAAAAAAGGACCATAAACCTTAGATTTTGTTAAACCCATCCAGACATTAACTTTAGGTGAGTCTCTCTCCCAATTTTGGACGAAATCATTCGGTCTTTCATCTGCCCAAATTCGACAGTTATGGCGATTTACTTTTCCACACGTATGGAAAGTGGCTTCATCACTAAAGAGAATGTTGTCCATTAAATTATTACTCCAGATTTGTTCTACGAGATCAGCACACACAGCACTTCGTCGAGGGAAATCTTCCTCATGTAAATCATGTAAAACCTGCAAATGATAGCTTTTCTTCTGCAAATTAACTTTCAGAATTTTGTGCACAGATGACGTCGGGAGGCCGAGTCTGTGTGATGCAGCACGAACGGACGTACGTGGCTCCTCAGTGATAATTCCGCGTACTGCATTCACGGTCGTCCTGATCTTGCTTCATCATTTACAGATCCCGTTCGTTTAAATTTGTTCACCAATTTTCGTATTGTCTTGTCTATTGGCCCCGGCTTATGAAATCTCCTTCTAAACTTCTCTCTGATGTCATTGTATTTCTTTCCCTCGATTCGCCAAATTACTATTGCCACACGCTCTTCTGTATTCATTCTAAGGGCTTCTGAAAAGAAAAATAGAAAAAAATAATTATTTGACAAAAATAGATCCTGACTTTATGTACACCCTGTATATATAAAAGTAAAATAGTGCATATTCATATATATATATATATATATATATATATATATATATATATATAGTAGACCCAAAGAATGTGGTCACCTTTTTCACCGAGCCAACAAAACCACAATTCCAACCATAACTAAATGAAATACTCGTAGATATCATATTAAACCTTTTATATTGTCATTAAAATGAGAGGTAGTTTATTTAAATCGAATGAGTAGTCTTTTTACAAATTTGTCTTCAATAATAGTTGTTAATAATGAAGTTAACATTACGGAAGTGCACTGTAAAGTTTAATTGATCCATACAGACCACCGATATTAAAATTTTAATTGGTCTATTTGAGCCGTTTATGGAACGATTTCTTGGTAAAACAAATTAGCCATCTTTCATTTCTGAACCGATTTGGAACCAATTATTTTTTTTTTTTATGTAGAAATAATTGGTCCAAATCGGTCGAAAAAGGAAGAATGTTCCATCGGTTTCTTTGATGAACCATTTTCTTTACCAAGAAATCATTTCGTAATCGGTTTTAATATCGGTTTTAATATCGATGGTCTGTATGGAACAACTTTACCTTACAGCGTAGACGTAAATTCCTAAATTCATGTCACTGAATAGTCAAATTGTAATTTTACGGTCAACTTTGGGATTACTTGTCGATTCAGGATAAACCTAGGTTAGGCTAGTTGGTGCAGTGTTATGGGTTGTAGAGGGCTAGTCTAGGCTAGGGAAGTTAATAAGTGAAGTACGCCCAACCCTAGTCGGTATCGTCGGTAATCAGTTTGGATTTGGCAGTGAGCGAAGAAAGTTTGTTAATTCTGTTATTTTGTGTGAATTGTAATGGCGCGTTTAACTGAGGGAGACATAATTACTATCAGACTTTTTCACAAGTAAAAAGGGTTTCGGAGCTAAAACAACAGTAAAACAGTATCCTAAGCGACATCGGTTTGTACGTAGCGTCTCACCTTTGTTGGGAAAAATTCGTGAAATGAGAACCAAAGCACGAATGCCGGGAAGTGAACAACCGCGTACAGCTAGGACCCTGACAAATATTGAATCTATAAGTGAATTTATTTGCAGACAAGGAAACAATCTTCGTTCAGGATGGAGTGTGTGGAGAGCTGGTAATTGTGCCAGATTAAAATAGTTTAGTGCATGGAATTTCAAAGAAAGATCTTAGTTTAAAATCATTTAAGCGCTTCCAAGTTCATTGCATATCTGAGCAGTCCAAAGTAAAACGTGTACAATGTTGCTCTCGACTGCTTCACCGTCTTAGATCAAATAACTATGTGTCTATCATTTAGTTTACGGATGAAAGGGTTTTCAATATTGAACGGCCTCGAACTACGCAAAACATTACTGGAAAATGAAAGATACAGTGAAAATTATTCAGCAAGACGGCGTTCCATCTCATCGGTCCCTGCACACCACTGCATACTTGCAAGAACAATGCTCCGATTTCATCGCGTCAGAAGTCTGGCCACTAAATAGTTTGAATGTAAATCCAGCTGACTAATTCATATGGGAACGTTTAGTTGACAAAATTTGTAGACAAAATATTTAAAACATATAAGTCACCCTCGAAAGTGCATTTTAACAGCATTAAATAAGCTCCATCAAGACACCATTTTTTCAGCAGTTCGCCAGTGGCGAACGAGGCTACAATTAATCACTGATAATAATTGAGAACACATTTAGCACTTGCTGCGTTAATTCTTTACTCATTTTGTTTTTGTTCCTTGTAAACTTCTTTAATGTTCAGCAAACTCTCTAATTGTTTTCCTTGTCAACTTTATTTTTTAACAACTATTGGTCAAGTTGAATTTGTAAAAAGACTACTCATCCGATTTAAATAAACTACCTCTCATTTTAAGGACACTATAAAGGATTTAATATGATTTCTGCTTCATTTAGTTATCCTTGGAATTGTGGTTTTGTTGGTCCGGTGAAAAAGGTGGTTACTTTTATCGGGATACAGTATACTGTGTACTCTTGAATACACGAAAGGCTTTGGAATCGCTTTTCCTTTTCCTTGTGGGTGTGCATCATACACACACACACACACACACACATATGTGTGTGTGTGTGTGTGTGTGTGTGTGTGCGTATATATATATATATATATATATATATATATATATATATATATATACATGTTTAACCTTGTATAACAGAATGATTTTGCACGCTTTTTTTATTGAATATTGAATAACCTTCAATAATAATAAAATAAATACATTGGTTTTGCAATTTACAATGACAAATAATTGTGACGCTGGACTATTTATTTATTTACTTTGGCCCTTATGCTTTAGGCTTTATTGGGCTTTCGATATATTGTTTATAATATAATTTTTATAGTGCGTCCATAAACCCAGCACCATAGACAAAGTTTAATAGACTACATTTTGATTAATTCATTGGTGCTGGATTTTTGAACACCCTGTATATTACAGTCTTTCAACTGATTAAGTCGCTACCATCTTTTACATACCTTTTATTTAAGGTAAAATCTTATGGATAAGAATTCCAAAGCAAAAAGCAGAGTTATAAGATACATAAGAATTTAGACTGTATATATAAGTTTAAAAAAAAAACCCTCTTTCCTTTACATTCTCTGATACATGATATGGACCTTCTGTTTAGGGCACAGCTGTTTAGCATGTGATTCAGTGCTTCAGGGGAATTTCATCAGTAGGTCTCAATGCAGAGGAAAGGTAATATTATCTTTAGGATTAAAGTCTATATGGGTTTAAATACACGTTTCGCGTGTATGATGGGTTTGAAAATTACTTATTGGTTATTCTACTTTTCGAATGTTTTTCATGTTTCTGGGGTTTTAAATTGAGACACTAAACAATAAAGTATGGCATAAAGGTTTAAGATGTTTGGTTTCCCATTACGTTAAGCCAGCGTCCATAACTCAATGGGTAACACCGTTTCCATATAAGTGAAGCTAAGACTTTAAGGTCCTGCGGAGGTTCGAATCCCGATGTTACTGGTAATAATAATCCAGGAGTTAGGGGCAGACAAGAAAAACAATCTTCGTTCAGGATGGAGTGTGTGGAGAGCATATTTTATATTACATATTACATATTTCTGGGTAACACCTTTTCCATATAAGTGAAGCTAAGACATTAAGGTCCCGCGGGGGTTCGAATCCCGATATTACTGGTAATAACAATCCAGGAGTTAGAGCAGTAGGTTGTATTAGTCGGTCTGAGAGCTGTGCCAGTTTCTGGCCCTCATAACCGACTATTATTATAATTACATATCAAAATAGGATAAAGAATGGTTCATCTCAGAATTAGGTTCGAAACTGAGGACCACATAGACACTAACTGAGAACTTACTGGCACTCTTTTTGACCCTATATACACAAAAGCCATACCAAAAGGGGTAGTGTATGATTAGAGTTAGGAACCATTTTTTATTACTTGGAACTCTAAAGTTACAAAAAACCTATTTAGGCACTTCCACTTGAATGATTTAGCCGCATATAAGCTCTCTTATATATAAAACAAAGTCAAATAGTCGAAATAGTCGAAATAGTCAAATAGTCCGTTTTAAATATGTAAGATTTCTCCCGAGCGATAATAAAAGATTGTTAGGTATTGCATTTCATATAAACAATGAATGCCTCTTAATTGTGAACTGCTATTTACTTTACAATAATTGCAGTAATCTAAATGAGTACATCGCTTTTTTTTATATAAAAAATTACAGTCTAATGCGAAGAATTAAAACTCAGACAATCCAATTGTCTAAGCTATTCATCAGTCTTCTTTATGTCTTCTATAGACTGTGGACCTCTTGGTATGAAAGTGTTTGTCTATTATAGCTCCACTTAACTCGTGCATTAGCCATTCCATTACATGTACTTTTTTATTTTTAGGAAGCTGTTATTACTCATTTTATTATTTCGCGTTTCTTTACTGTCTTTCCTTGTGAACAGACAGACGTGTTTCATCGAGTGTCCAGTGTTACCAATTGAATAAGTTGTTTCAGTCAGAGTAACTTTAAAAAAATGGTGTTCGGTGCCTTCTTAACTAAATTACCTCGCGTTATTAATTATATCACTGGGGAACACAACTTTTGGTGACTTAGATGTTAGACCTGTTTCTGGGTATATTGAGGTCGCTGATTCTAAAAATGACATTAGTTTTTCTCCATCAGCTCTGCTTATCAAGATATGATATATATCTATATATTTCTATATAATGTATATAATATTATATAATTGCTGACTGGCAATCACTGTTGTTGTCAATTGAATACAAAAGTATGATGAATGTCAGCAAAAATAGTGTATTAACATCAAACAAGCATAAGGTACGAAAAATATTTCTTAAATTCAAACAAGCTTGAGACACGAACGGCAAAAAAAGTTCTTTCATTGAGACATCTCACATAAACCGCGTTTCTGAGATTTCTTGCGATGAGATGTGCCAGGACATTCGCGTTGGATGCTCCAGCAGTAATCTGCCATCATGTGAGTATCCCATCGTCCGCGGTACCGTTCTTCCATGGTCCTTAGTTCTTGGTGAAATCGTTCACCCTGTTCCTCGCTTAGATCACCGAGGTTATCTGGGAAACGATCCAAATGACTGTGGAGGTAATGCAGTTTGATGCTCATTTTACAGCCAAGTTTACAAAAAGAAGAGAGCATATTCTCCACTAGTTCACCGTAGTTATCGGCCTTATAGTTCCCAAGGAAATTCTTCACAACCATACTAAACGATGACCACGCACGTGCCTCAATGTTGTCCATTGAATCTTGGAAACGCGGGTCTTTCATGAGTTCCCGGATTTGCGGTCCATCGAAAATACCTGCCTTCAGCTTTTCCATGCTCAGCGCAGGAAATTTTCTACATATGTAGCCAAAACACGTCCCATCTCTGTTCAAAGCCTTTATAAATTATTTCATCAAACCTAGTTTGATGTGCAGTGGTGGCAATATGATCCTTTCTCTGTCAACCAAAGCTTCTTTGATGATATTTTTTTCTCCAACCACCATGTTTTCTCTCAGAGGCCACTGTCTTCTCACCCAGTGTTCATCTTTAGCTCTACTGTCCCAGAGACATATAAAGCACGGGTACTTGGTGTACCCGCTCTGCTGGCCCAGGAGAAAATTCACCATCTTCAGATCCACACAGATCACCCATTGGTGGTCTCGGTATGATATCTTTTCTAGGACTAGGGCGACTGTCCCGTGCTCTTCTCTCATACCGACTGAGTGACCAATTGGGATTGATCTGTATCTGTTGCCGTTGTGTAGAAGAACACATTTTAGGCTCCGTTTGGAGCTATCTATGAATAACCGCCATTCACTTGGTGTGTATTCCGATATGCCCATTTTCATCAGCAATCCGCGCACATTGTTGCAAAAAACTAAATCGTTCTCTTTTGAGAAGAAGGGCAGTAAATCCTTTTCTCTGTCGCGATATAACGTGATTTTGGTTCCCGGCAGCAGTAAATTTTTTTCTCCCAGCCTGGAAGCTAACAATTCAGGCGATTTCTTCGAAAGACTTAAGTCCCTTATGAGGTCGTTTAATTCGTGTTGACTAAAACCTTCTGCAACTGATGACGGTCCTTCGAAATCACTGTCATTTTGCCCACATATGCTTTCTTTGTCAGTAGCAGATTCATCATCTTCTTGAGGGAGCTCTGGAAGATGGCTGAATGATGGGACAGGTATCTCATCTGAATGTGAAACAGGCCGTCTAGCTGAGTCTATGTCAGGATACGTCCATTTACTCCGGTTACGTCCATTGATGCCCTTTATATTCACCAAACAAAAGTAACAGTCATCACTGTGGTTTCTCTGTTCTCTCCATACCATTGGTATACCAAATTTCAGGCACCTCCTCTTTCCGTTGGTCCATTGCCGCAGATGCTCCGTACACGTTTTACACACAACATGAGGAGCCCATGGCTTATCTTGGTCCCCTAGTTGTACTTTGAAATAGGCAAAATAAGCTTTTTTCACAAAATCAGTAATAGTTTTTCTCTGTTCAATGAACGTGTACTCTCCGCAGATAAAACAAAACACATCTGGATGATTTAAACACTTTCTTCGTGATGAAGCCATGTCAACACCTGTAACAGGAAAGAATTCACGTTAGTACATGTACAATACACATGCAAAACAGCAACATCAGCAAAATCATAGCTACAATTTAATTATACAGATGCATTTAGATTTACGAGCAACTCATAATACCGTTCCAGAAGGGTAATAAAGTAGGTAATGACGTATGCAATATCTCAAAAACTAGAGCTGCTAGAACAAAATGGATGATATTTTCTGAATCAGTGGCATGAAAATATCCAGAATAAGGTCTAAAATCTCAGGCACCAAGAAAAAATTTTTTGTTCCCCAGTGTTATTTATAACGGAATATATTTTATTTATTGACTTTACATATTTATTATTAGATTTACTTGATTAAACGAAGGGAAATGCATTGTTGTGACGGCAATTTGGGCGTGCCGAAATCTTTTACGAAAATAAGAGCAGAAATTTTAGTTTTAAGATTTTTTGTTTAGATCTCCAAAGCAAGGTGGTTTGGGTTATGACCTATTAATAAATAAATAAATGAAAATATTTCAGATTGTTTAACGTTCGTTCGATTTTTATTTTTGGGTTCTCACGAGAATGGTATAAACCCGAACAGCCTTGTGACCTAGATTTATGGCCGGGTCGAACCGAGACCCTAGGTGCAAAGCGAAAGGAAAACAAGCCGGCCGAGTTCAGATGTAAAATGGTTTGTTTTCGCTTCGCTTCGTGGCTAAACTTTTGTGAGACAGACCTCGAATCCACTTGTCAAATTGGACCATGACGTTGGTCATAAATTTTGGAAACCAAGTGGCTTCGAAGAAAAGAACTGTATTTTAAATTGATTTCCGGAAAAGGAGGAGTTTTATCTTTGGACGGGAATTTCAATCTCCACTCAAAGGACAATGATTCTGGGAACACCCAGTAAGGGAAGAGAAAAAGCTCCTTCTTTCCTTATGTATGGAGGAAATTTTTCGTAGGGACGACCTTATGTATTGAAAATGTTTTGATAGGTCATTCCGAATATGTGAAGGCGGAGTCCTTGGAATTTTAAGGTGTATTTTAGATTCTTAAGTCAGTTGCAGTTCCGTCCTGAAAGTTAAAAGTGGCTTGTAAGAAATAACTCCTTAACATCTGTGGTATGATAGAAAATTTCTAAGTTGAATTAAAACTATCTCACGATTGTACTTAACATTTGAATTGCCTTCGCGTACGCGAACTGGTGTATAAGAACTTTATTGTTAGCGACCGGGAAAAAAGAACTTAGTTAGAAGATCTTAATTATTGTTAGCCGACAGACCAAGAATTTTGTGAAATTTCAATTAATTTAATTTTGTTCAAATTAAATGTTAAACTGTAATTTTGCGACCTATTTTTATTTACTCAGGGAAGAGTCAATATCTTGTGTTGAAGTTGGTTCCAGTGGAAACTCCGTAAGTTAGTGCATGACCATTCAGTTATTTTGTGAAGAAATCTAATTTATTGAACGGACCTTTTTTTTGTTTTGTTCTGGAAATAAATCTGCGGAACTCGCGCAGCATTGTTGAGAGTAACTTTCCAAAAATTTTTTGTAAGTAAATCATTTTTCCAATTTCTTAGATTACGAAATTTGAATTTAGTGCTGTTTGTTTTTGTTACACGCAAATAAAAAAAACCTCTGTATAAAGGATTTTTTTTTAGACTTAATTATTTGTAAACAGTTTCTTTAAATGAACAATTTGATTTTTTTTCCTTTTTTAACAAAATTTGTAATCATACATTAGCTTATTTCTTTGAATGTATATACTAATTGGAATGAAATTGAATAAACTTTATAAGAGGGAGTGTGTCGTTTTTATGCTACCTTGCAATAGGCCTCTCTTGTAAGCTGAGGGTAAATTAACATTGAAAGTTTAACATTCAAAGTGGGCTTCAAGTAAGCCGAGGGAAAATACGCGTATAAAATTAAAGGGCCATCCGAGTGGATAGGCAGAGTCATCTTGCAATAAATGAACACGCGCGTAAGAAATAAGTGCAATTGAAAACGGGTGCGCACCACATAAATTAAAGGGTTGCGCACGACAGCATATAGCTTGTTTTGCTGTGTTCAAGAAGTGTGAAATTCCAATCCAGTAAAAAACGTGGTCTAATAAGGTTGAGTTTGCTTTCCTAAGGATCATCAAGTAGAGTGTGGTCACCCTCCGTGGGAAAAAATCGGCAGAACAGCGGACAGATAAGTTATTTTTTTTTTTATTTGTTCATAAATTTCCTTGTATCTTTATCCCTCTTTATTAATACTTTTCCTTTTGCAGAACCTTCGTCAGTAGCTTAATTACGTATGTATAAGTTCTTGTACTTTATCGTTCAGTACAATTTTGTGTTACAGGGACTTGTCTTCTGCGTTTCAAGAATGTTTTTGCGAGCTTGCGTTGGTGACGCCACAACTAACCACGCGGTAGACCTACGTTTTATTTGCTAATTGCTTTTTACTTATTCCCGGAGACTTACGTCATTATTAGATTACTATTATTAGCTCACTATTAATTTCCAAACGCTAGTAATTTAATTAGTTAATAGCATGGCACCCCCATCAAGTACTTGCAGTCGATGCGAAGGGAAGTTTGCTGCTTACGCGTTTAATTTAGATAATAATGATCGCTTAGTTTGCAGGTGGTCCTCGAACATGGGTTTGCTGAAGAACGAGCTACAGCGTGAAAGGGAAGCTAGAGTGAAGCTTGAAGAAAGGGTGATGCTCCTGACAATGAAATTAGAATCCCTTGGGCCTTCTGAGAGGAGTTATTCTTCAGTCGCGGCCCCTCCTGCCTCAATTTCTACTAATGGTATAAATAATTCAAACAACCCTATCTCTTCCACTAGTTCCCGATCCTTCGTTCAAGTACGTAATGGAGCCCCACTGAGATAACCTAAGACTTGTCTACCCGTAATTAAAAACAATAAGTCTTCTGTTTTAGGTTTCGAAGACGCTGATGAACCTGAAATATGACTCTTTGGTGATTCCATTGTTCGAGGGCAGCTCGAAGGATTCTGTGGAAGAAACCCCTGTCGTAGGCGCCGTTATTGCTACCCTGGTGCAAGGATGAAAGATATAACGAATAGTGTGGACCAGTTTACAGACGGAACCTCTTTTCATGTTGGTACTAATAACGTTTTAAATTCTAGATCGGAAGCGTTCTACAGCAAGGCGACCTATATTAACAATAGCTTCAAGTCTCTTTGCCAACAGGAAGGAGTGCATTTTATGAATTTTTGAAACAGTTTCTACGACAGGAGGGACTTGTTCCTCGGAGATGGACTTCATCTTAATGACGTTAGAGCTGCGCGTTTTTAACAAGACTATTTCATAATACCCTCTCTTCTTTTCAGGCTGTCGTAACTCGAACGGTCCCTGCGTAATTTCCTTAATTAAAGAAATATGAATTTACTTGCGCTTGCGAAGGTAACGCGGTTTTAACAAACAATTTGAAGGTTCTATCTTTAAGTGCTCGTAGTCTATGAAACAAAATAAACTATTTTTTTCCTTAATTGCTTGCAAAGACTATGATTTAATTACAATAAGTGAATCGTGGCTTAGCACTGAAACACGTGACTTTGTAGGGGAGTATCAAATTACAGGTTATAGACTTTTTGTTAAAGACAGAATAGGTAGGCGAGGAGGAGGTGTTATTATCAAAGAGCGAGCGCTATAGAATTAAGACACAGAATTCCAGAACCGATAAATTCGACCACAGCAGAACTTAAATTGAGCGATTTCAAACTTATTGTTGCCGTTATATATAGGCCCCCTAATCAAACAGCTGATACTGATGAAGCGTTATATCATGAATTAAAGAGAATAATAGGTACTGAGCAGGCCTTAATTACGGGTGACTTTAATTGCGCTAACGTGAATTACGATACAATGCATGGAGACGCGGAAGTAATCGTTTAGTTAATTTTCTCGAGGATAGCTTTCTTATTCAAAATGTTGAGGAACCTACGAGGTTGGACAGTATTTTAGATTTAGTAATTCAGGTAACAGAACCGTTAAGCAATAGCGATCACAATATGGTAGAGTTTGTCCCCTCAGTTAGTCACTCAAAACCAGCTAACTCGAATAAAATTCTTGACTTCAAGCGCGCAGACTTTTGTAAATTTAGAAATGAATTGTCACGCGTCAATTGGGAAAAGGTAATGGGGACCTCCAACGCAAAAATAATGTGAGAATCGTTTGAAACGGTGCTTAGAACTATAAATGAGGAATGTGTACCGTACAAGGTTAAACGTGCGAAAGTAAATAACAAGCCCTTGTGGTCTACTTCTAGAGTAGGGGATATTATAAAGAGTAGAGATAGGGCTTATAGGCTACATGAGTGCAATAAAGACAATTTGTGGTTACGAAACAACTATATGTCTCTAAGACGTGAAGCAAAAAGCGTAATAAAAAAGTCCAAGCGTGATTTTGAAGTTTCCATAGCTCGTGACGACAAAGAAAATCCCAAGCGATTTTTCCAATACGTTACTAATAGTAACATGGTAAAGAGCGTCTTAGGACCGTTGAGAAATTCTGACGGTGAGCTAGTTTCTGAAAACAAGCAAATGGCTACTCTGCTAAACGAATTTTTCACGTCACTGTTTACAATAGAAGATGTAACGAATATCCCTACGGTCATAGACATAATACCTTTTGATAATTAATTAATCGTAATATTTTAGATAATGTTGTGGTGAGTGAAAGGGAGGCACTACACTATATATATCCCATACAACTAAAAGAAATAAAAGAAAGCATTTTTGTGCCGCTAACAAAGTTTTTTAATGTGTCTATTTCTGAGGGGTGCGTGCCAGATAACTTCAAGTTAGCAAGTGTAACACCTATTTTTAAGAAAGACGATAAAGATGCAGCGGGAAATTACAGGCCAATCAGTTTAACGTCTGTTGTAGGTAAGCTACTGGAATCGATAATTAGGGATCGAATAGTCGAACACTTAGAATTGTACAACTTGATTAGAAATATGCAGCACAGTTTTAGGCGAAACAAATCTTGCTTAATTAATTTTTTCCTAAACGTGGTTGAAGTTTACGATAATCATCGAGCGGTAGATGTAGTATATTTAGATTTTCAAAAAGCGTTTGACACCGTACCGCACAAAAGACTCGTTGAAAACACTAAGGTTCATGGAATCAGGGGTGTAGTAATAAATTGTATAGAAGAGTGGTTGCGAGGTAGGAAACAGAGGGTGGTCGTTGATGGAGCGGTCTTTTTGGGCTAATGTAGCGAGCTGCTTCTACAGGGTTCTGTATTGGGCCCTTCGATTTTTCTTATATATATTAGCGATCTAGATGTGGGCATAGTCGGTACAGTGTCAAAGTTTGCGGATGACACGAAGTTGGATGGTAGGGCGATTAATGACGAAGATAGTGGTAAAATCCAGGAAGATCTGAATAAAATCGTAGATTGGTCGGTCACATGGCAAATGAGATTTAACGTCGATAGTGCAAAATTTTACATATACTGTAGGTTCGCGTAACGGTAATTTTGCGTATAGTATGTCAGGGAAGGAGTTGGCAAACGTAGAGCAGGAAAAAGATTTAGGAGTTAGAGTCACTGTAATTTAAAAGTAGCGAAACAAAGTACAGCAGCGGTCAATAAGGCGAACAAAGTGCTAGGTTTTATAGCTAGGAATTTTGAGTACAAGTCGCGTGATATTATTGTTCCTCTTTATAAGTCATTAGTTAGACGCCATTTGGAGTACGCTATCCAATTTTGTAAACTGCATATGCGAAAAGATATAGACAAAATCGAAAGAGTTCAAAGACGAGCAACTAAGATGATTCCGTCGCTTAGATCAAAGTCGTACGAGGATGGGCTTAAGAAGTTAAAATTGACTACACTCGAGACTAGGAGGCTAAGGAGTGATCTAATCTAAGCTTTAAAATTATGAATGGGTTCGATAACGTAAATAGAGATAGCATTTTCGAAATAGCACAGTATAGTAGAACTAGAAGTAACGGGTGTAAGCTGACAAATAGAAGGTTCGCCAAAAACCTTTTTACGCATAGAATAGTAAATAGCTGGAATAGTTTGCCTGTAGAAGTAATTAGTAGCATGTCTTTAAACATGTTTAAAAATCGATTAGATGCATAGGTTGATAGATTGCGTATAGTTTAAGGTAGTAAAATTAATGTTTTTGTGTTTCAGAACCCACATAAAATTGTCAGTCCCCCCCGCCACCACGGAGGCCATGCGCAATACACAATTACAAACACGGTTAGGTAGACTAGCCATGAGTGGATCCTCGGGTCTTTGCTGGTCTGAAACATTATGACATTATTGTTATTTCTCTATTACCGTAGTTCTTTTTTTTTTTTTAATTTATTGTTCAATTAGTTATAATAACGTTTATCATGATAGATACTGTACCATTTTATTTTATGCGATCTGTCTTATGCCAATAAACACTATCATTGTCATTATCATTATTATGTATATACACGAGGAGTGATCAAAAAGTATCGATAATTTTATTGCTACGGACAAATGAATGCAAATAAGAAATAACAGTTTACATATGTGAGTCTTCCTGCCCTCTGGCGTCTGCAGTCTGAAGCAAAATCTGCTACCATGAGTCAGTAGTTGGTTGGAGCGCTTAAAGGGAGGGTGTGTTTTTGCAGTACGTCGAAATCTCGGAAATGGAGCAACGTGGGTGCCAAACTTGGAAAATCTGCATCGGAGACGAACGAAATGATTAAAACAGCTTTTGGAAATGATGATCTCAGTGTCGCTAACGTTTACAAATGGCACAAAAAGTTTAAAAATGGAGAAACATTTGCTCGTACCAGAAATCGAATCTGTTGGACATTTTCATCCGTAATGAGAAGTGGAAGGGCGGCCACTGCGTTCCTTGTCTTCAAGCGATGTTTCTCCATTTTTAAACTTTTTGTGCCATTTATAAAGTTAGCTACACTGAGATCATCATTTCCGAAAGCTGTTTTAATCATTTCGTTCGTCTCCGAGATTTCGACGTACTGCAACCCCCCCCCCCTTTAAGCGCTCCAACCAACTACTGACTCATGGTAGCAGATTTTGCTTCAGACTGCAGACGCCAGAGGGCAGGAAGACTCACATATGTAAATGGTTATTTCTTATTTGCATTCATTTGTCCATAGCAATAAAATTATCGATACTTTTTGATCACTCGTATATATATATATATATAATATATATATATATATATATTATGTAGCGGATCGACAAGAAATAGACCAAAAAGTAGACGGACAAATCCTTTCCTTCCACGCTATCATCAAACAGTCTTGGAAAACACACGTGGGCAAAGAATCAAACAATGGAAACGTCTGTTTCTTCCAAAAAGGCGCAAACGCAAGCTCTTCAACAAAAGGACGCGGGGACAAGGCTTCTTAAGATTTGGCGCGAAGTCCTACGTCACAGGAACTACGTATAAAAGCGAGCACCCACTCACACTCATTCTCACTCACTCGCACTCACACACTCGATTTCCACCTTTACGAGCAACACGTCCGACAACCGCCCTCCGGTTTCCCGCCGGAGGAGCGGCCTGCTGTTTTCTTCAAGGCCTACGATTTATCATCAAGTAAGACCTTCTACAGACCGCCTGCAGAAGCAATCCTTCGAAGCCCAACCAGAATCACTTCGGGCCTACGGTTTACAAGGTCAGCCTTCAAGTTTCTCTACCGTTCCTCGAGATATATTCAGCACCTCAGGCCTACGCCTGCAAGATCATTTAATAGGCCATCCTGCATATCGAGAAGTAACATCACCTCAGGTCTACGTTCTACAAAGCCTACAGCAAGCATCTTCTCCTTCGCAAGAGGCCTAATCCGCGACACGACCAACGCGTGAGCGACCAGCTTCCAGAGGACGATCAACTCGAGTCTACGGTAATAGGTTCCTCTTCAACCCGCCTTCAACAGAGTTTACATCGTCCCGGTTAAGATAAGTACATCCTATTCTAAGTACTCTTGTGAAGCCTACACTAAACTATCTCCAAACGGTAGACTATACCTCAAGTGTAATTAAGCGTTCCAACTGACTCTCGTGAAAGAACGCAGTAGGCCTATTATCCAATTCAAGTGTCATTTCAATACCGTAATTCCGCGTATCATCCGTTATTATGTTCAATTCATATATTTATGTGATAACTAAATATTCTCTTGGCATAATCACTTAACATCACATAATGGTCTTATATATATAAATTATATTTGTGTAATCATTGTCAAGCATTTAAATCCATTATTATTAGGCCGCATCAATTATTCTATGTGCATCCATGCAATCATTTAGCATACTTAATCAGTGTCATGTTTTCCATTCAATGTACCAAACGCACGTGCATTCTTTATATCATTACTAGGCCCATTCAATTATCTAGCCTACTTAATCAGAATGTCATGTTTTCCATTCAATGTACCAAACGCACATGCATTCTTTATATCATTTACTAGGCCCATTCAATGTTCCATGTTGCACGCCATTTACCTACCATCAATGAGTATATTACTTATTACGTGTCAATTAAGCTATTAACATTTCATCTTATTAGCTAAGTCTATGTCATAAGCATAACGTAAAGGCTATCAAACAATCACTGTCAATTCTTTGTTAATCACGGTGAATAAATAATATCTTTATTTTCATAATAAAATACAAAACAATAAGGTACTTTTTATAACCTTAATATTAATTTGCTTGGGTGTAATCCAAGCTGGTGACCCTCGCTGCCATTCCGGTCGCTTCCAATAGTATGGTGGGCCTAATCAAATAGCCACTTTCAATTGGTGATACTTTACATCGTAAATTATTAACCCAGCCTTTCATTAATAAGCAATCAGTCATTGCATCAATTAATCACTAGCATACAATTAAATCATTATCACCTTACGCGGCTAAAAACTAGGTCCACTATATATATATCAGTGGCGTGCGGTGATTTTTCGTCAAGGGGAAGCAATTCAAGCAAAAACAACAAAGATTATATAAAATAAAAATAAAACTTTAAAATACTCGTATATAATAAAAACAAAACACATAATCATCTACTTACTTTACTTATAGGTTAATTCTATTCTTTTTTCTTTTTATTAAATATATCTATTATTTCTTCGTAAAAGGCATCGGTTTTCATATCCTTAAGAAGCTTTTTCTCAATTGAGATTAAAGCTAAACTTGCAAGCCTTTCTTACCCTTGCGCATTTCTAGCGTAGTTACGTATTCGCTTTAAATGAGAGAATGACAGCAGACAGCACGTAAAGTTGCCAGATATTTCAAGAAAATTAACTATAAGATCTGGACAGCGATTTCTAAATTGCTTCCTTTTTGACATAGGGAAGGATAAAATAACGATAAATATATATTCTTTTTTGCTTAACATGGCCATGGAATTTTTTAGTAGAAAAACTATATATGAAACTTGTTGTATTCAATAAATACTACATTATTAAACATTAAATGAGTTTTTAGAATGGAAAGAAACAATTTGTAACAGTAAAAAAAAAGCGAAAGTCATTGGGAAAAAGGATGCATTTCGTCAATTGTTGTCGAACTCGAGATTTTTTGCATCGGCTTTCTTAAAGGTTTTTGCACGAACGGCAACCAATGTATATACTATGTATCCACCTGATTACCAATCAAATGCTATAAATAGTATAATAAAATGATTTTGTACAAATTATTAACACATATTGAACTGTTTAAACTTTAAAGTATAACAGCATTTTCTTCTGTCTTTGAATAGGGAAGCATTGCTTCCCTTGCTTCCATGGACCGCACGCCACTGATATATATTGGCATTGTCGCTACGTATGTTTTATTTCCATTTCTTTTTCTTTTTGTAGTCTTAACTTTGGATCATTTTTATTATTACTTGTCTGAGTACGTGTCTTATTTTTATTTCTCTTTTAATTATAATTTTTACTTTTTTAAATTTATCATGGTTTGATTTTTATTAACGTTTATTACCTTCAAGAATTTTGTACTATTTTATAGGATTTATATCCTCCCAATAAAGATTATCATTATCAATATCGTTATTCTTACTAAGTTATATAAATATTTTGTGGTATAATTGATCATGCTGAATAAATCATGTTTTTCCCCCTCTTGACTAACCAGTATATCAGTGAAAGAAAAACTATTAAGGAAGAAGATTTTACATAAACTAAACGTTCAATTTAATAATAAATACTTTTTATTTACCCATTATACTGGAAACTGCAGGATGTGTACCGGATCCACACTGATCAAATCTTAATAACCGAAGTGTCAATGCACCACAGGGCAAGAGCATCTCATTAAAAATTATTTTATCACCGGAAGACTCAGAAATAAATGAATATTATAAACTTCATTTATATTCATCAATTTTAAATGTTTTTTCCTCTCTCTCATAAAAGACTTCTTCTCCTCTCCTCTTCCTCTTCCCTCATCTCCTCTTCATCTTCCCTCATCTCCTCTTCATCTTCCTTTATCTCCTCTTCCTCCTACTTCATCTCTTCTCCTCTTCATTTTATATACCTCTTCCACTTCTTTCTTATTCATCTTTCTCTTTTCCTCTTCCTCCTCCTTCATCTCTTCTTCTTCCTCCTCTTCCTCCTTCTCCTCCGCCTCTTCCTCCTCGACCATGTTAATCGACAGTCGAAGGACACTGTCCGACGAACGAAGATCATCGCTCCAACTTCCCGTCGTTGTGCACACTAAAAAACAAGCGAAGACCTGTTTCAAATAATTCCTTGAAGAACGCCATTGCTCAGTCTCTCTCTCTCTACAAATATCAAATATATTTTTCCTTTACTGTATATATATATATATATATAAGACACCTTGATTTCTGTTCTTCTCCTTGAATTGTTCGTTCTGACAAAGGTCAAGCTTGTTGCCCCACCTAGACCTACAGCTTAAGGTGGGATCCGAACCACGACCCACCACGGGTGGTCAGAAATGGCGAGTGGTCAATCTCACTTAACCTTCTACTGCCCAAATTTTTTTTCCTTTCAAAAAAATTTTTTTTTGTATTTTTAGAGTTGTATGGGGGGGCTTTTCTAACTGTATTTAATATTAATTATTTGAAATTTTACAAAATACACGAAATTACATTAATGGACGAATTCGTCCAATTGGGAGATGAGAATTTTTATAGGAAGTTATTTTCTATTATATTACAATTATATTAGCGAACGAATTCGTCCGCTTTAATCACTAGGCTACCGAGGGTGCTCATTTATCTACAAACCATTTTTTTTTGTATGGAAGGATAAAAAGCTGGGTGAGCTAAGCGCCGTCTGCCATCGTCGAGAGTCCAACCAGGGACCGGTGAATTCTTAGTCAGCGATACTAACCACTATACTACCATATACTGTATATACATATTGGTAGGTGGTTAGGCGGAAACAGGTGTATGTATGTATGTATATTCATGTACGTATGTGTGTATGAATGCATGTATGTATACACCGGAAGTTTAAAACTCACTCGTTCTAAATGTATCCCTAAAATGACCCAAGTTTTGAATAAAGTACATACCTTAAAAAAAAAAAACCACAAAATTTGCTTCGATATAATTTAAAAATTGTAGCTATTATTTTCGCTCATTAATTTTAATTGTTATTATTACTAT
>JAJOZX010001733.1:77500-80000 GCA_023014485.1 Bathynomus jamesi | reverse complement strand
ATATAATTATATATATATATATAGGCGGGGAAGAACTTTCACAATTAAATACGTAAAATTACCAAATGTTATACATCGACAAGGAAAAATAAAAAGCATCTGAAAGTGTTAAAATACACGAAAGCGCTTCGAATAACTTTTTACTTTTTGCTATGGGTGTGCAACACACACACACACACACACATACACACACACACATATATATATATATATATATATAGGGTGGGGCACGGGAATCAAGTGTTTTTTGAATAGCTAGTAATCGGCCATTAGGAATGGGAGGGGCGTGCGGTAGGTAGCATTCCATTCCTGGGTTCATAGCATTTAACTTTAACTAACACTCACCTTTATCTTTCAGGTGCCATCATGGAGCAGTGGACGTTAGAACACCGCATGTTCGCGTATGATCATTTTGTTAGGAGTGGCGAGTCAGTGACAGCAGTTCAGCGTGCGTTTCGCCGCAGATTCAACATTCATCGAAATGACTCTGTTCCCGCTCGTGACACAATCTTACGTTGGGTTAACAATCTTCGAACAGGAGGCTCAATAATGAAAACAAAACCGAAGGGGCCGCAACGCACTGTGCGTACTCCAGAGAACGTTGAAAGGGTCAGACAAGCGATGTTGCAAAGCCCAGGCCGCTCTGCTCGGAGACATTCAGCTGCACTCGGAATCAGCAATCGTACTGTTAGACGGATTTTGCATGAAGAATTACATTTTCACCCATACAAGTTAGCGATGGTGCAGGAATTGAATGTAAACGATTGCCCCCAACGACTGAATTTTGCACAGGAAATGCTTGCACTTTATGAGCAGAATGAAAACATGATGGTGGTAATGAGTGATGAAGCCCATTTCCACCTTAATGGGGCCGTCAACAATCAAAACTGTCGGTATTGGGCTGCTGAAAATCCGCGACAACTCCATGAAAAACCGCTGCATAGCCCTAAGGTTACAGTTTGGTGCGCGGTGGGAAAGTTTGGCGTCATCGGTCCCTATTTCTTCGAACAAAATGGGGTTACCGTTACCATAACATCTGGGCGTTACATTGAGATGGTGAACACCTTTTTCATCCCTGAGTTACGAAGAAGGCGTATTGCTCGTCGACATTTGTGGTTTCAGCAAGATGGGGCCACGCCACACACCGCCAGAGCGTCAATGGCTGTTCTTCGCCCCTGTTCCCAACCATCTCATTTCGAGATTTGGTGACATTGCATGGCCCCCTCGGTCCCCTGACTTGTCCACATGTGACTTCTTTCTATGGGGGTACCTCAAGTCACGTGTCTACGAGGACAAGCCCCGTACATTAGATGCATTGAAGGAAGCGATCCGTCAACAAATCATCCAAATCAACAGAGACCTGCTGGGAAGAGTGGAGGCCAATTTTCGTAAACGCCTTCAACAATGCGTCGACGGCCAAGGACATCATATGCCAGATATAATTTTCGGTACATGATTATTATGACATGAAATGCTATGTTCTTACGAATGTTGTTCTACCAATATATTTTCTTTACAAAAATAAATATCATTTTCCTGATTATTCCAAAAACACTTGGTTCCCGTGCCCCACCCTGTATATATATACTTATTTTACACTTATACACTCATTCATATATATATATATATATATATATACACACACACACACACACACACACATATATATATATATATATATACTTATTTTACACTTATACACTCATTCACATATATATATATATATATATATATGTCTGTGTGTGCGCGTGTATAAGTGCATATAATATAAGTCTAAAATAAGCGCTCAACAGCGAACACCCAATTCGTCATAGGAATAATTCAGAATTAACTTGGAATACGTCTTCTCCGGCGGCGAGTAATAATCGCATTTACAAAAAATATATATATAATAATAATTCGCAAGATCAAACGACCCCAAACCAGACTAGACCACCAGACACAGTTTGAAACTTTTCGCGCGAAACCTTTCGACGATATAGTCTCTAAATTGCCTTTTAAACATTTTTTTAGTTCTCCCTAAACACCGTCTTTTATTGAAGCGAGTTTGTTCATCATCATTTCGTGTTGTCTTTTGGTTTTTTTAATGTTTTTAATGAGCGGTTGTTTGTACAGATTTGTTTGTTAAAAAGAGAGTTTGTCATGTACTGCGTATGCGTATATATACACACAGTATATATATATATATGTGTGTGTATATATATATATATTTTATGTATGTGTGTGTGTGTGTGTGTGTGTGTGTGTGTGTGTGTGTGTGTGTGTTTAAAAGCATATATAGCTTATCAGTATTATCCTGTTACTCAAATACATTCACGTTCGTAAAAGCAAAACAAATATTTAATTTACTTTTGAAATATTTTTCTATTTTAAATATATTATTATTATTATTAATATTATTATTTATTATTATTATTATTATTATTATTATTATTATTATTGAAAATGAAAAAGTTATTGGCAGAACGAAATCTCTTTTATAATATTAATATAAATAACT
>JAJOZX010001733.1:30000-72500 GCA_023014485.1 Bathynomus jamesi | reverse complement strand
AAGTTACGTGTCATTAAAAGAAGTTATTATATCATCTGTCAAGAAACTTTGATACCCAAAAGAAGGAAAATCTTCTCCTTGAATGCAATCTCAAAAAGAAGTTATAAGTTCTAAATTTAGAAGGTTTTATCGTGAGTGCGGGTTAAAATGGTATACTAATATGTCCCTCAAATGCACAATAACTTCCTTTAATAAATGCGTACATAGATTTTATAATATTAATACGATGAGTTACTAATTCTGTGATATTACCGTATTTTATATCAATAAATATAATAGAAAAATAATACCGTTACTGTTGCTAATTGCTAATAAGGAAATTCATAAAGGTGTGTGTATATATATATATATATATATATATATATATATAAGAAAGTATATACCATAAATATTGGAACTTAAGATGAAATATAATTAGTTAATTATGGGTACAATATGATTAATCCCGAATTTGTTTAAATTAAATTCTACGGGAAAGTAACTCCACTTTTAAGTGAATGCAATTAATATTTCTTTCTATATTCTGAATGTTTAAAAGGTTTATTATACAGGGTGGCGCAAAAGTCGCGTATCATAGGAATTTTCAGTGTTGATTATAATATATATTTTTTTCTTTTAGATAGGGGATGACTACGAAATTAACAATAAACGAGAGGGTGAGCTTGTTTTAATGCATGGAATACCATGTACTACAAATCGATGAACTGGTACAGAATTTAATTCTGTACCGATTTATCGATTCTGGGAGCTCAAACGTTTGGAAACAGGGAGCCTGGTAAAAGATCGTCCAAGAAGCGTAAGGTCAGTAACGGCGACAGGAAGCAACAACAAAGAAAATACCCTCGACAATTTTCAAGTCTATCCAACAACTTCAACGAGAAAAGTCGCACAGGAATTGGGTATTTCCAAATTTTTAGTAGCAAAAATATTGAAATCACAGCGGTACTACGATTATAATCCCATTTACTCTCAGCTCAAATACGACAGTGATTCTGATAAACGGCTGCAGTTTGCTGAAACAATGAGACAAAAGTTCAACTTTATATACACTCGGTTTAACGAGTAAAGGAAACAAACACAGTGTTCACTACTGGGCGAAAAAAAATCCCAAAAGATTGGGTAAACCCGTTAAAATGGCTATACTGACAGTTTGGGCGTGCATTGCTGATTCAGAACTCGTTTCCTTTGACATATCGAGAGATACGATGGATGGAAAAATTTTGCCACAGTTTACTAATGGTGTTGGCAGGAATTGGCTTTATTAACATGATGGAGCGCCGCCACATTACTCTGCAGCTGCCTGTGAGGTTCTGGATATGAACTTTGAAGGAAGATGGCTTGGGCGGCGAAGTCCCATCGAGTAGCCACCCAGATTATCTGATTTAACCCCATGTTATTTCTGGCTTTGGCCTTATTTGCGTGACAGACTCTACACTTCTGGTTTCATCTACCCAAATGTGAATGCCCTTGGCCTCAGAATAGATAAACAACTGAAAAGGATCCCACTCGATATGTTCAGAAAACCAATGAAGAGTTTCACAGAAAGAATCCACAAATGTATCATAGTAGATGGAGAACTCTTTGAAAATTAAATTACAATTTAACAAAATATTTGTATGAATAAAATTCTTATAGACTTTTTGTTTGATTTGTTTCATCATTTGGACATTTATCTGTATAATGTTAACTAAATAGTTGTATGTATAAAATCCTTAAAAATTTTCTCCCACACTGTATATATATATATATATATATATATATATATATATATATATATATATATATATATATATATATATATATATATATATATATATATACACACACACACACACACACACAGTGGTAAGCTGGAGCCGGTTCGCACCGTTCGCGCGAACCGGTTGTTAAAATTTGAAGCATTTTAGAACCGGTTGTTAAAAATTGTTACGAAAACAAATATTGTTATAAAATGATCTTAAACCCGAATAATCTTATAAAACGGTGTACAAAATAAAACAGCGTCCAAAATAAACTTCAAATGCAAAGGAAAAATAGCATTATCTGGCCATTTGGAACTTACTACCTAATTAGTATTAAATAAGGTACGTATTTAAATGTTCTTCAAAATAACAATTGCTTTCTTTGTATTATCTTGAAGCTATTTTGTAATTACTACCTAATTAGTAATAACTAATATACTTAAATATTCTTCATATTTTCTTCTTTTCAAATTTATTCTAAATTTTTTTTTTTCATTGTTAAGTACGAGTATAACTCCCAATGACACAATGCATTGCCACTTCTTATGGAGAAAAGTACAAAAGCTACATACTGTGGCACATCCTTTAAATCAGAACTTTTTATATAGGCAACAAGTTGCTAAAATTTTGGCAGCTCATCACTGTATATATATATATATATATATATATATATAATATATATATATATATATATATATATATATATATATATATGCTACAACTCAGAATGGTCCCCTGAAAAACATTTATGTTACACACAGACCGTGCATGAAACAAGGAACTCTTCTGGGATAATTAAATCCACTACATTCCGAACAAGTAATGGTAAATGGCAAATATTAAGTTATTTCTTTCATAATGGAAGCCAAACTTGGGCAACGGGTCACTAGCAAAGAGGCCCCAAAATATAGCTTCTCTCACCAGCCATCTACTAAGCAAATATGCTAAGTAGATGGGACCCAGTTTTGGGACAGGGTCTAAGGTTTAAAGTTTACCCAAGCCAGTTACATTTAGAGCCTCAATATACGCAAGAAACTCGTTGCATTTACGTCGGATGAAGTACATCATTTACCATTACTTATTCGGACTATAGTGGATTTAATTTTCCAAGAAGAGTTCCTTATTCCATGCGCGGACTGTGTGTAACATAAATAATTCTCAGGGGACCATTCTACGTCAGGGAATGACGAGGTGTACTTCTGAATACACGAAAGGCCTTGGAATCATTTTTCTTTTTCCTTGTGGGTTTGCATCATTCATTCATTTCACGTGTTTAATTGTAAAATTCATACCACATATATATATATAATATATATATATATATATATATATATGAGTTAAGAATTTTATCTCAGCTAATTATAATTTGAAAAGCTACGAACAGGTAATATGATATTGGTGTGTGTGTGTATATATATATATATATATATATATCTATATATATATATATATATATATATATATATATATATATATATATATATATATATATTAACCAATATCATATTTCCTGTTCACTACTTTCCGAAACTGTAGTTAAATTGAGGTAAAATTCTTAACTAAACTCAACCTAATTTAACCTAACCTAACCTAAACCGAACCTAACCTAACCTCACTTCTATCCGAACAATAGTTTTCGAGATAGCTGAATTTATAAAAAAAAAAATACAATGAACAATTCCATAAGAATTTACCTTCAACCCCCAAATTTTCTTTGGATCTTTTATTCTCTTTTTTGGGGACAGTAATAAAATTTCAAAGACAAAACTCAGTCATTACCAATTAATAATTTTTGTATGCTTTTTCGAAATTTCAGGTTTCTAGACGAACTTTTTTCCGATATTGCGTATTTGTTCTTTATATTTCATACGAATAAGAATGGGAAAATACTTTGCAAAATATTTCAAAATTTAATGTTTTTGTCCGACAGTACAAACTCTTAAGTCGGGTAAAACTAACGCGCTGCGCGAACACACACACACACACACACACACACACACACACGCGTGCGCGCGCGCATTGTAAAGGTGCATAATTATTAGAAAACGAATGGCTAGTAAAGGTGAACTGCAATAGTTATGATACATTAATTTCGCTCGTTATGTCCTTTCGCCCAAAGTCTAATTACGGATATTTATTTATCCTAGCATGAAATGGGACGTTTAGTAAACGTCATAAACGTTCATAAAATGTCAATAAAATGTTTTTATGACACTTACTAAATGTCCTCTTTCTTGCTGGAGTGTGTCCGAAAAGAGAAGTCTGCGTCTGATGAAAATTACCTCAAATAATGGCTATCATAAATCAGCGAAATCAGTTACATTAACCTTTTACTGCTCAGAGGTCTTTCTGGCGTTAACCAGAACAAAATCAGTAAAGTTAACACGGAGCTTTAAACTGAATGAACACGTATGATAACTGTGAACACGTATGATAAAAGGATTCCATAAGAAAAATGTATTTTCCATCAGGTTATGAATTTTAACGTATTTCCCGTTGGTTCGTAAACACTTTTCGGACATCAAATGGACTTATGAACTCAACTTTAGGGAATCTCGACTCTTTAAATCAATCAGATATTGCCTTTCAGTTAATTACCAGATGAGAATTGAATTTTTAATCGTATACCAAGCAATTCTCGTCGTCCTGAACCGTATAATACATTCTCTAATCAGTAAAAGAAATTTATAACCCTCTTAAATAGTTACAACCCCCCCCTAAATAGTTACAACCCCCTAAATATTTTAAGTTCAGCTTTATTGGCAAAGTCGTAATGCTTTTATAAATAACTTTTATGTAATATGGCTTATCCTTAAAATTATCCCATACCCGACCCTGTTAAAATAGAAGATTTATAAAGCAATAAGGGTCATAAGGATAATTGTTTATGCTCTATAATGATACTTATTGTTCCCACATATTGCATAATTTCATTATGCAAATGGCTGTATATTATTTTTACAATCATTTAAAACAAAAACTAAGCTGAAGGCTTAAGATGTGTATATATATATATATTTTTCATTTGAAATAATTACACCAAATATTACTTATCATATATATTTTGCATATTAAATTAACGAACATGTATATATATATAATTGCATATTATTAAAACATATATATATATATATATATATATATATATATATATATATATATATATATATATATATATATATATATATATATATATATATATATATATATACTGTATATAGAAATTATCCAAAATTACCTATTTTGAAATTTAAATAATTCAAATGAGGTTTTTAAAAAACATTAATTTTAATCAGACATTTTGGCCAACTTCTCAGAGGCAAAAGTCAACAATTAAAAAATCATGTACTGTGATTTAGTACAGCATTTTATACAAATATAAATAATAATAATTACACCATGACATTAAAACGAAGCTTTTTTAATTTGGTTTTACGGAACAACACAAAAGTTAGGTCTTTTGTGATTTAAAAATAATGTAAGTAGGTATTTTTTTCATTGTTTGCTATAAAGTTAATTATTTAGTATAACTAAGTATAACTATGTTGAGCTTAATGGTTATGTATATATAAACTGCTCTTTCACATAGTGCTTTTGCTTTTATTATATATATACAGAGAGAGAGAGAGAGAGATAAGTGGAGATACAGATAATTCCAAATGTAAATTATATTTACTAGTATATATATATATTGTTATAATTACTTGACTTTTATTTATTTTTATAAAATTTAAGATAATTATTCCATTTATATTTAGCCATTTCGTACTGGAGGTCCACTCTTGGTTTTGAATTTACAAGTTATTAATGTAAATAAACTGATTTACGTCTTTTTTGTACAATTTTTATAAAGACTTTGTTATTCTCTTATATTTTCAAGTATTCTTACGAAAGGGTATATACCCATCGTGTCCACAAGACCGGAACATCGATACTCTTAAAACTAACTTAATTTAACTTGACCTAGCGCAACCTAACCTAACCTGTGCTAGCGTAACCTAACCTATGCTCACCTAACCTAGCCTAACTTAAACTAATTCACAATATACTTGTTGACAGGATATCAAATTGATTAGATGTCGTAATCCCGTTACAAATTGTCCACATACGTGAACAAAGGATATTCAGGATATTGTATGGCAATTCCAATAAGAAAAAATATTGTCCTCTCTTGTCTTACTAGTGCATAATTTGTCCATATATGTGGACAAAATGTACTCGTTGATACAACAAAGTCAACCATTCCGATATGAGACATTAATATGCAACAATGTGGCAAGGGTAAGTGTCCTTTTATGTGGACAAAAGGCATTAAAAGTTAAAGCATGTGGGTGTCCATAAATTATCTTTACAAATTCAATTTAAATTAAATTGAATTTGTAAAGATAATTTATGGACATTCTGCACTTTGTTTGGAAAATAATAATAATAATAATAATAATAATAATATGTGATTTTAGGTAAAAATAGAAGTTAAGAGACTCTGGGCCTGGGCCTTGAATGGGGGCATTGTCCTCTGCGTCCAGATTATGTAGTTCGGATCCCACCTAAAGCTGTAGAGTCCCTCCGTAATATGACCTTAGATGTTGCGAAGAAGGTTAAATAACCCCATCATTACAATTAAAACCGGCTAACCTAACCTGACCAGATATAACATAACCTAGCGCACTCCAACCTGGCATAATATAACATAACGTAAATTAACTTGAATTAAATAGACCTGAATTAAATAGACCTGCATAAGATCGAATTATACAACTTTATACAGGTCGACATTATGAAGTTCGATATTCTTCTTGTACATCAAGAGTGGGGAACCTGCTGCCCGCAGGGCGGCAGGGTTTAATTGCAGGCGGGCAGTTTGATTATTTAAAGTCATACAGTATTTACATCTTAGTTATGTCCCAAACTATTTTTAAAGATGCAATTTGCTCGGTACAGAGTATTTTAGTTGAAATTTGCCCAGTAGAGAGTAATTTAGTTGAAATTTGCCCAGTAGAGAGTATTTTAGTTGAGATTTTCCTGTAGAAAGTATTTTAGTTGAAATTTGGTCAGTAGAGAGTAGTTTAGTTGAAATGTGCCCGTCACACAATAAAGGTTCCCCACCCCTCCTCTACATCAATAAATACTTCTCATCCATAGAGAATCTCAAAGGCTACACGGTCAATTCATATATACGTTATCATTATAATCTAAATTACTTATTGTTAATTGTTGATGATAACGAATCATGAATTTTATTTAACGTATAATATTTTTTGCATATAAATATTAGCCCCCGCACACTCCAAAAACTGTCCGTTGTGTGTGTATCTGAGCGGAAAAAAAGGACTATACTCTGGGTATAAAGTACGTAGAGAGTACACTCGTTAAACCGATAGTACACCGAGAAGTTCTCTTTAATCTTTGAAAGTGTACTTTTTGTATTTTATACTTAGCTCTAGAGGACACTGCTTGTGTAAAGGCTAGCCGTCTCAGCTAGTCTTTCTATTACCGACTTACTATTATTATTTTATTAGATACATATTAGATACATATTTTATTAGATACTGATGCCAGTAATAATAATTCAATAGTTATGAAAATGAACTGTATTAATTGACGTGAGAGCTGTGCCACTTTCTCATCCCTCTCATTGATCACTATACTCTCTAAATCTGGGCCTTGAGGACGACTTTGAGTAATATATGTAAAATTTTGTCTAACTATAGAGCTACGTCTCGTCGCCACGTCGCAACACCGCTTCCTTTTAGTTCAGCGAAGTTAAGCGACATTAATTCTGGGTAGTAATCGGGTTAGTAACCGTTCTCTACCTTCAGATAATTAGCGACCCGTGGTTTGAATGCCACGTAAAGCTGTAGATCCTCTCCATCACATGACTCTCTCTCTCTCTCTCTCTCTCTCTCTCTCTCTCTCTCTCTCTCTCTCTCTCATGCTTCCCAACGGCATATTCAAATATGAATACTTTAGATTACTTGCCACTAAATACAAAATCAACCATAAATGTCACTATTCCACATTAAATGTATGGATGTGGTTTCGCTTCAATTATTTTATATCGTATAAGTCTGTCATGTATTAATTTTCTGAATAAATATTAGTTCTTTGCTTGTGTGTGTGTGTGTGTGTGTGTGTGTGTACATAAAAAATATTTATATAAAATAATAATAATTGTAATGAAATGGATATAGCAAGAGTGCAATTAGACAAATATTTTACCTGGTCCGAAAGGTTCCAAGTTAGAGTATAGTAGTCCTACTCATATATGTAGGAATATGCCACAAACATTATGAAACTGACTGGAAATGAAAGTCTATCGCTTTATTTATCTATTGTCTTCTTACACGACTTTTCCGTATAAATAATATTTAACTTTCAGGTGTACAATCGGCGTCAAAAAGTAAACTAGTACAATGCATTTTTGTACAGAAAGTTGTACGCTCATGGGAATTACGTTAACACAATACTCGCATGGAGATTTCCCCCCCCCCCCCTCTCTCTCTCTCTCTCTCTCTCTCTCTCTCTTTCTCTCTCTCTCTCCTTTGCTATAATAGTATGGGATGAGTATATGTGTATAGGTTGTAAATATAGAATTCGTTTCGCTTATAGAAATATTATAGATGTTCAGAATACTAAATTTGATGTATTTGTTCTTAAGCGCTTCGGAAAAAAAAAAATTTAAGCCCCTCTCAGTATGTATACATTTTAAAGTACTGCTTTCCTATTGAAGACTCAGGCATGCATTTCAAATTTCTTCAAGTTGAGCATAAATATTTTTTATTTCAAGTTAAGTTATTATGCGGCGCAAGTGTCCGTAAAATTAGCAAACTTACGGCTAATAAACAACTAATATATATATATATATATATAATATATATATATATATATATATATAATATATATATATATAAAACTTTATGAGAAAAGAGTAAAATAATGTATCTCCAATGTATCATCAATGTCAGATACATTACTTCGTTTGTATACCGAGCGTTCGATTCACATCAGCCGTACAGAAGAATGAGAACAAAAACACTGTTTCTCGTAACTCAAATTTTGACTTGTAATGACAGAGTTAATAATTAGGATTAGAGTTTATTTCGAGTGTAAACAGAGACTCTCAAACGAGGTCTGGTGGAGTATGATACCATGAAGGTCTCAGCATTCTTGAGGTAATGCTTAAAAGGTAAATAACCTGAAGATTGTCTGGGGGAATACGTGTCTGTATAGAGGAGAATATTGTATTTGTTGGCTGTGGGAGAGAATTCATTTTAAATACATTTATATTTGCATGTAATTGCTTTATAGGTATATACTACGCAAGTTATGATAATCTCTTTTGATAACTATAATGCTATTTTATGTTATTTATAAATATGCAATTACACGCGTACAGCATAGACTCAATAAGTATTTTTCGGCCCTTTATGCTTGTATTTATGTATATATATATATTATATATATATATATATATATATATATATATATATATATTATCATAAATAACATTGAGAAATACTATGCTAATTACTTCCAGAACATTATCCAAATAATTACAGCAAAGAAAATTAGCAAAATTATTTATAACTGTAATTACATGTAATAATATTGGCAAAAATTACAGTTCGAGAACAGAAAAACAAGACATTTTGGCAGGCAAAGTTACAATAATAAAAAATATTAAGTTACTTTTGTTTGTCATTGGATTTTACGAGAAATGAGGAAAAAAATTCACGTCTCAGTCAGCAGAATCACTTGGGGAAAAATCACTTGAGAAATAATCACTTGGAAAAAAATCACTTGAAAAATAATCACTTGGAAAAAAATCACTTGGAAAAAAATCACTTGGAAAAAAATCACTTGGGGAAAAAAAATCACTTGGGAAAAAAATACTTTGTGGGTGGGGGAGAGGAATATACTTTGAAATACATTGCCTAAAGATGCATTTATCGAAAAAAATTATTAAAAATTTCGTGTAAAAATCCAACATTTTTAAAAAGCATAAAACATTATTAATAATTATTAATAACTTTTATATTCTTGACATTATATTACTGTTACCCAAAAAAACATGTAATAATGGGGTTGTTTTACTCGCTTCACAATATCTAAGGTCGTTTGACAACGAAGGGAACCTACGGCTTTTTATATGGGATCCGGACGAACCACGGGTCGCTATATCATCTGGACTCGGATGACGATCTACAATCCAACTAATCTCCAAGCCCATGTCGCTTAACTTCTCTGCTCGAAGGAAATCAGTGTTCCAACACTGGCAACGACGAAACCCCACCAAAAGGGAATAAAATATTTAAAAAAAAACAATATTTCCAATTAGTAATTTTTCATGACTTTCAGATATTTTATATTTCTTATCGAACTTTTTAACGAAACTATAGAGTACACTTTTAAAATATACTTTTCCTGCGCGCATACATATATATATACACTTGGATATAAAATATAAGAATTCACTGAGCTTGACAATCTATATTTGCTCAATAAAAAATATAAAAAATATCGGTCGTAGCGTTACATCTCGGCGGTTGAATTCGAAGAAATAGAAATCAGATTAAATTTTATCGGCGGCGTAATAATTGTCAAGATATGTGCAAACAAACTTGCGATAAACACTTTATGATGGGGGTTCACCACTGATCACAGAATTTAATAATTTTCTTAGGAATAATTTTCTGTTCTTAATTTAATACTTCCTTCAAATTTCTAACCGTTATACTATATATATATATATATATATATATATAATATATATATATATATATATATATATATATATATATATATATACTGTATATATACTTGTATATACTGTGTGTGTGTGTATAGAGCATAATTATTAGCTCTCATTAAGTTAAACTAGATTAATTGAGTTCAAATTAAATAGCAGCGAAGTTAATTGTAAAAGAAATAGGATCTTTAAAACAGAGAGATTTAATAAAATAGAAAACCATTGGACTCTGAAGAAGATAAAATAAGAACAGAATAAGAAAACTACAAGCTTGTATACGGAAGGATTGCAACTGCAAATACTTGGAGTTTTTGGTTCAGTTTGTGTAGAACAGGTCTGGGGTAGTACGAATATAAATGCGACTGATACAGGTAAATTTGTGATGCCTTAGGAACGAAGCAACCTTACGGTGCATCCTGCTCCTGAAAAAAGATGCATCAGAACTTATAATAACTAGATGTCTACAATACAAACTAACGAAAATTTCTGCGAAAACGAATTTGGACTTAGATATTCTTTGAACTGGGATAACACCGACCACTGTTGCTTTCACTGGTGATGAACCACGTCTTTGCGCCCTGTTTACTTGGTAGTGCTGCTGCGAACTGCTCATACCCTGAAATAGGCGTATGGGCAGAATGATGTTTTGTGTGAAAATTTTTTTAACTTTTAATTTTACTTCCACTTAACTAATATATATATACACATATATATATATATATATATATACCCTCAACAATTTCAACGAACCACGAACTATCACATACATATAAATATAGGGTTATACGAATATGTATTTGTGGTTAGCTACATTTGTATAGCCCTAAAGGTACACAACACTAACTTTCGGTGCACCTTGCTCCTGAAGAAACATCCACCGGACCATTATAATACCTATAGTGTTTATAATGGAAATTAACTAAACGCAAAAGCTATGATAAATGAAAGAATTGTTTCTTCCAAGCAGTAGTGATGAGTAGAGTCCGGATTTTGCCCTTTTTGCCTTTTTTATTCCCGTTTATAGATTCATAGGCTTCTTTTAGAGAAATTCATTTCGGGACTGTGGGATGTATATAATTAAATGTTATAGTGCCTATAAACGCCTATTTTGATGGTTAGTGCCTAATTTTAAAATACGTGCCTATATATGCCTTTTTTAATTTTATTGTAGTAAGTAAAGCAAAATAACTCGCATCTTTTTAAAATTTGTAGGCCTAAATAGGGCAGGGGATGGAAAAACCGAGGCTAGTCCTGAGGCAACCAGCACAGCCAATCAGATCACAATACGTCATTGTGACGCGTTCGGCCTCGATCATTTTATTTGGTACGTGCAACGTGGTGTCTTTGTTCAAGTGCTTTTGCTAAATAAAATCTCACGTTTGTGCTTACGGCTTTTTTTATAAGCGAGAAAAAATGCCTAAGGACAAGACAGCCAAAAGCGTTCTGTTCAGGCAGTGGATCAAGAAGGACCCAAACTTCACTACGGATGGTGGAGTTATTTTCTGCCAACCTTGTTCCAAAGAGGTACGTTGCAACATTTTTTATTCTCTATCCAAAATAACAAACCTTCGAGGAGACCTGGCCTACATCATGGCCAATTTCGGACGGGTGCCAGGGACCATAACCAAGCTGGAGGAGAGAGGCCTGCCGTTTGTTGAAGCAGTGGAAATAGTTCAAAATTTAAGGAAGGAGCTGAGCCAGGTTCCTGGTAACGTAGGGAAAGAAGTAGTAGCACAAAATTTGAAAATGTTCTCAGACGCAATCCTGGTTGGCAAACCATAGTGAACGTTTCAACAGTGTTCAAAGGAGAGTGTCAGGAGGTTCTGGACTTAGAGCCAAGCGAATTAGCATCTTTGAAGTTCGCACCAATTACGTCTTGCGATGTCGAAAGGTCGTTTTCTCGATATAAAAATGTATTGATTGACAGGCGATGTCAATTTACGCCACAGAACCTTGAAAAATATTTAATCATCAATTGCCATTTCAATTTATAGTTTAGTTGAGTTTTTGTAAGAAGATAGTTTAAATGTTGGATTTTACTTTGATGCAAATAAAATGTTTGATGGTTTTTGAGATGTTAGTTTAGTTTTTACAATAAAAATCCTGATATTCATCAGAACTGCAAATGGGTTTACTGTAAGTCAACAATAATAAGAGAAAAGTGGGAAAATAGAAATGCCTATTAAGTGCCTTTTTTAGCTTTTAGTGCCTATTTAAGCGTAAGCGACTTTTTTAGGGCTTCTTTAGTGCCTTTTTGCCTACCTATTATTGATTTTTTAGTGCCTATCAATCCTAACTCTAGTGATGAGCTACTGTACGTAAGGAGATATCATTATAGTGCCTTGACCCTCTATGTAGTTGGCACTGATGCTACAAGCAGTTCGTGACCTAAATAGGTCTACGGGCGCAACAGTACTTCGTAAAACAGTAAACCATATTTTTCTCTTTGTAGAAATTCGTGTCCTGCATACATATACAGTATGAATATATATATATATATATATATATTTGAAAGCACAACAATGAGTGTCATACGAACAGGATTCATAACTAACAATATACAACGAATAATAACCGTAAAAACTAAAATTAAAAGACAATGCTATAACTAAAAATAAATTACTGTACAACCCAGATACATAAAATAAAATAAGATAAAATTACATTCATAACATTTATATATATATATATATATATATATATATATATATATATATATATATATATATATATATATATATAAAATAAGATCTATTGATCAATGAACTTGATCACCCCTGTTGTTGCTTGAGGAATTGATTAGATCTTATAGTTCATACAGTATATATACACACACAAACATACACACACACGCACACACACACACACACACATATATATATATATATATAATATTATATATATATATATACAGTATATACGATTATCTATATATATATATATATATATATATATATAATATTGCACACACACACACACACAAGTATATACGATTTTATATATATATATATATTGGTTAAGATTATTTTAAATATCTCGTTTCGTGTTGATTTAATGGGAGATTGATAAGGGCAAAAAAGATGGAACAGAAGCAGGGTTGATTCTTTACGTAATCTATTGATGCTGTGTATTTCGCTGACGTTTCTAATGGTTAGGAAAGCGTAATATCTCCAATTCATCATCTTGGATCGCTTTCATGCTGCGATTAATTCGATCGCATACAACCAACTGTTTCTTCATTCAATACATTTATATATACATTGATTCAGAAGGTTTATTATTATTTTTATTATTATTATTATTATTATTATTATTATTATTATTATTATTATTATTATTATTATTAATATTTTAGAAGGTATGCATCAATTAAGGTAATTAAGGAATTATCGTTATACTGTTATTCATAATATCTTAAACGCATGGGACAATATTTCTCTGGGGTAGAGGGTATATGGAATACCCTCTCGCAATGTCAACAAATTAAGTAATATAAGTAATAGCTATATTTCTGTTTTTATATTAATTTAACAGATTCCAAGGAAGAGAGAGAGAGAGAGAGAGAGAGAGAGAGAGAGAGAGAGAGAGAGAGAGAGAGAGAGAGAGAGAGAGAGAGAGAGTAAAATTAAGTAGCATATACCAGTCAGTTAACTATTTTATTAAGAATGCAAGCCATGTCAGGCTTGAAAGTAAACGTGGCGATTTACTCTTTTACGGTGAGCATATTTTATGACCTTGTGTATCACCCTGTTCAAATTAAAAAATAAAAATATAACCTGTAATTACAAATATCTGCTTCAAGCTTTTCTTCCTATGTACATATTTATCTGTTTTAATCTTTTAGTCTACCCTTTGTAGCATTATCCATTGTGTCTCCCTAAACATGCAATAAATACAGAAACAAAACGTGCTAATTATGTACGTGCAGTCTGGAAATGTTTCTTTTTTTTTCTTTCTTTCTTCTTTTGAAACTCTTTTTTTATTTGTGTGTTATCAGTAAGTTTTCAAAACCGCTACGCTTGTCACCAGTCTTTCTTCGTACAGCCCACATATGGTCTGTATGAGAGATGAATATGCAAATCGAATATACATTATACAGTATATTAAATTATATGTTTGCCAAGCAGGCAGATATTTACATTGAAAGTAAATAGTAAATATATATATATATATCAAGCGTAAATAAACACTACCAAAACTAACGCACATAAATAGTAATAGAGTATAATATTGAATGAGTCCAAAATGCATTGAATCAATGGCTAAGGGCTAAAATATAGTTACATATCTTTTATGTCCAGTACACACACACACACACACACAACACGTATGTGTGTGTGTGCGCGCGCGCGCATCTCCACATAAGCAAGGTATCGACTTTTTTTAAATCCATGCATGCAAATATCTAAAATTCTAATTTAACCTAACCTAACCTTAGTGTCATCGAATCGAGAAAGGTGTGATAAGTGTTTCGATCGCAGTTGAGGGCTCGAACGGTGTTTTCTGTTGTCATTAAATAGTGGGGTACTCACTAATTTAGGCAACCTAATCTAACCAAACCTCAACTAACTTAACGTAGCATAACGTAACTATTCAGAACTAACATACCTTACTTCCGACAGTAAAAATGTTTCTAGATTTTTTACGTTACAAAAGTATTTTAATGTCCTGAGGTACCAAAAGTGTTACCTCACAAAAATCACCCCACTACATCTTTGAATTATCACACACTCGACTTCACTTATACCCACTTGCCCACACACACACACACACACACACTATATCTGCGTGTCAGGGTTAAAAAGCGCCAAGTGTATGTGTATGTCTATATTGACTTGGCGCTTTTTAACCCTGACATTCAGATATGTACGGTATATTATGGAAAGGTACAAATTGTATATACAGGGTGTTCGGAAAGTCACTGTGCACTTATATAATTAATGTTAATTAATGAAGAACTGACAAAGGTGTTTCAAAATAAAATAAGACGGGTCCAGGCCTGTATTGCTGTTAAAGGACATCACTTTCAACACCTTTTATAAGTTCTGATGGTCCCATCCATAACCTCTATCATATATGCAATGTTATATTATTGTATGCTATTAAATAAATATAAGTGCACAGTGACTTTCCGAACACCCTGTATATATAAAAGGTGTCTAAAATTACTTAGAAAAGTTTTTATTCTAAAATTACCTAGTAAACTTTTATATGAACGCAATATCTTAACAAAAATTATGTGATATTTAACATTTTATTTCAAATAGAGCAACAATAAGAAAAGCAACAATAATTGTTTATTTTAGATGTTCAAAGTATCTTACTTCACCTTGAACACATTATTCATAACGTCCGACTACTGATCGACAGACATTTAAAAGCTTACTAGGTAATTTTAGAACACCCTGTATATATGAATTGGAAAGATAAATTCGGGTTGATACATTTTTCTATGAATCGTGTTACAAATGATCCATGAATTAAAATTTAATGTTTAAAAAGATGATTACATTAAAATTGTAATTGATTTCGTGACAACACTTACGTTGCTTTTACAAAAATTTAATAAAAATTTTAATGAAGCAATTATTATTAAAGCAAAAACATAATCAATAAATGATGAGAAGAGAGAGAGAGAGAGAGAGAGAGAGAGAGAGAGAGAGAGAGAGAGAGAGAGAGAGTTACAAGGACAAGAGGAAATCTCAAAGACCTTTCGGTTCACTCAGGGAGATTACTCTTATTAAACTGGTTTATTTTTAACCTATTCTAGCACAGTAGTAGAAAAATGGATAGAAAAGCATAAGATTCTCTCCCACCCTCCACTTCTTCACCAGCTAGAGGCGGATACGGAAAAAGGTTGAAAAAATACCATAACCCTGGAAAAGTAGCCAAGGAAATTTTCCAGGAAAGATGAGAATATATAAGCTACCTCTACAATTACGCTATGCACACATAGAGATCGTACACTAGATAGCACCACTGTGTAAAGTAACCAATAATATACTTGTGCCGATCGCGCATCAACCACTTGGTATCGTCACAAAAACCTCGAACACATGGTTTTGGTTTTATGCAAAATGTTTATGGCTCTATTTACCGAGATATCGGTCCAACAAAGACCCCATGATCCACTTCAGACTAGCCCCAAAAGGATTAAGAGAGAGGTAAATGTTAAACTTTCCATGTCTACACCCATGTACGCGCAAAACGATCACGCCTGCAAAGTGATGAACTGCTTCTACAGGAAAGGGGTGGAAACAAGAATTAAGATCAGAAATCAGATTTTCTACACCATGTCTTCACCCGTCACGTGCAGCCAGCCACCCAAGAGAAAGAAGAGAAAAAAGAAATTGTGAAGTCAGAAACGCAACTCCACCTCACTTAATCCATGTCATTCATTCATTCTTTTTATTTTTTATTCGTTATGAAATTATGTGTTTCTATAAAATATTTTTCTACTCTCTTCTTAGAAATAGTAACAAGGTAGAGATAAACAAGTGTGAGAGCGTGTTTTCTGTAATTGGATGTCTGTCATGTGTATGTGTCTGCCAACTCTTTGAATGTCGCCGAACTTCAACTTGGGTCTCCCACCATGAAAGGTGTTTATGCAGCAAGTGATATATTGAGTCGTTCATACTTCGCGGTGTTGTGCCACCACGAGAGTAGAGAAAATCTCCTTCTGGCGAGGAATATCAGTGGGAGGTCCTTGTATCTATCCCGGTGTACTTGTCTCTTATAGAAAATGAAAGTGTTTCATGGGTGATTACCCGTTATTGTTACAGCAAATTCAAGAGTCTTACACTTAGAGATGTTTATGAGGCAAGTGATAAAAAAAATGAGTTGCTCGATGGTTGATCATGTTATGTGTGGCACAATCAACCAGAGACTTCCCTCTAAAGGGGGGGGGGGAGAGGGAATTAAGTGTAGGAGGAAATATTTAAACAAACTCCCGTAGGGTTACGTTAAAATACTATTTTCTTCAATTATATTATATGTAAGAACAGTTTTAAACCGTGAGTGTATTCAAAATTTTGTCCAGCCTATTTTCAAACATATTTACACTTTGGCTTCGAACAACATCCTAGGGAAGTTGGTTCCAGATATTAACAATTTTATAGGAGAAGAAATTACCGAAGATACTAAATGCTTTAAATTCCAATTTAAAACCATTATTTCTTGCATAATTGGTATTAAATGAGAATAATTTCCCATAGTTTACCCTGTCTACCCTGGCCTCTAAGGTGAACATATTAAGTGTTCTAATCTTCGTTGGTAGTTTTGCAGTCTCATTGAAAGGATCAATTTTGTAGTCCTTGCTTGTACCCTTTCCATCCTTTCTATATCCTTCATAAGAGAGAGAGAGAGAGAGAGAGAGAGAGGAGAGAGAGAGAGAGAGAGAGTATTTTCATATAAAGACAAAAAAAAGTAATAATAACAACTTAACAAACTTAATGTAATTAGCGGTGGGTAATTTATTGCAAAGTTGGGCAAATTGGAGAGCATCACACGGGAGTTTCAAACTCTCCAAATTGCTTGAAATTCATGGCTTTATTTTAAACTCCAATAAATGTCTCATAAAAATATTAAAAGGAGCATTAAACCCTTATTTAAGAAGATGACTAGAATCGCTTCCTCTGAATTAACTTCTATTTACATCCCACAACAGTATAATGCATGGAGGAATAAGAAAGATGTAATAATAATAATAATAATAATAATAATAATAATAAATATATTATTATTATTATTATTATTATTAGTAGTAGTAGTATTTTAATATTATTATTTCTGAATTAAGTTCAGCTTTTGTGTAAAAAATGAGGTAAATTTCTTCTTTCTCCAAAAGGCTTATTGATCCATTTACTGACGTTTCGATCAAACACATATGAACATCTTCGGAACATTTTAGAAGAGCGACATTATATGTACTATTACTATTACTTCATTTTGCAGTTTTTAAATCTTTGATTTAAATTTGTTTCTTTATATTTTTTAAAGGTATTTAAAAATGTTATTAATATTATAAATAATTGTAATGTTTCTGAATTATGTTAAATATATGTTAATTAATTCGCGATATATAAAATGTACAATGTAGCTGTGTACAAATTTAATGGCGCGGTAAATGTATTAACATTACTTATTAACATAGTAATGTATTAACATTACATAATTAACATTGGTCTAAGGTGTTTAAATATGTACTCACATGCCCTTTAATACTCATCAGGTGGTCTATACCCACTGAGTGGTAGAATGGTCGGGTATAGATGCTCATTGCGGGAAGAACGCACCACAGCAGAAAGGGTATTCGTATCATTCAATGGGAATTTAATAAAGAAAAAGAATCCATTTTAGGTACCCAACTACCCAAATGATTACCTAACAAGAAATGAAGCGTTTAGTAAACGTTACGTAACTCATAAGCGTCTTAGTGACGTTTTATGAAAGTTTTATTGGCATTTTATAAACATTTACTAAACCTGCCATTTCTTGCTGAGCAATTCTGACGTTTCCAGGAACGTGCATTGTGCGCTGACACTGAAAAACACGTATACGCCAACTCGTTAAGTTTGCATATATTAATCTTTGCACTACTGCATGCAGCAGTTCCTTGAATAAAAACCATTTAAAACACGACGTCAAAAACCGCAGGAATAGAACCACCCACAATTAATTAATAAAAGTATTAAGGTAATCGCTTTTACGCAATTTAGTACAAAGTTATTGTTTTCGACTCCATTTATTTCGTTTTCAGCGCATTATAATGACATCACGACCTTACAAAGAATTACAATGGAAAGATTCAACATTCTTTCTCGCATGGTCGACACTGAAAAGAAAATGAGTAGAAAAGAGTAAAGGGTTTGGTAAAAGAGATAAATAGAAAGAGAGAGAGAGAGAGAGAGAGAGAGAGAGAGAGAGAGAGAGAGAGAGAGAGAGAGAGAGAGAGATGAACAATTGGGAAATGAAAATAACTAGTCTGAATTAAATGACGGGGGTATGGCATACAGTATATACATACACCGTCTCTCCCTCCTGCCATTCCTGTTAGGGATTCCCCCATCATTTTATTAATGACCTCAAAAAGAGTAAAATAAGTTTTATATATATATATATATGGTGTTGTAGTAGTTAGCATTGCTAACTACAAATACATCGGGCCCCAGATTTGATTTCTGGCGAAAGCAGGCAGCGCGCAGCTTACCCAACTGTTCATCCTTCTAGAAAAAATAGGTTGATACATAAATGGGTACTCTTGGTGGCCTAGCGGTTAAGACGCTGGGCTGCTGAGCGCGAAGTTGTGAGATTGAGTCTGGGCAAAGACTCTGTAATTTCTGACCACCGTTGGTGGGTCGTGGCTCGGATTCCACGTTAAGCTGTAGGTCTAAGGTGAAGCAACAGTCTTGACCTTTGTCAGAATGAACAAGTCGGGCGAAAGAAAAATACCAAGGGAATCAACGTGTATATATATATATATATATATATATATATACAGGGTGTACACAAATTATCTTTACAACTTCTCTCTCCAATAAAAATATTACGAAACTAGGTATACACACCATTTTTGCGCCACCTGTGAGAGAAAGTAATAAAGTTTCACATAACCTCAAACACATTCAACATGGGCACCATTTGTCACACGTAAGACGTCCAAACGGTATTCTCTCTCCATCCATGTACGCTTCAACATTTCAACGTCAACTCTTGCAATAACAAGAGCTGGGCAGTATTTAAATACATTTGTATTTAAATACGTATTTAAATACATTTGTGTATTTAGAACTGTATTTATAAATACATTGTTTTTCATGTATTTAAATATAGTATTTAAATACTTTAATGAGTATTTAAATACAATGTATTTAAATACTCAAAATATAAAAATGTAAATACTTTTACTGGTTTAATACACGTTCTGTACTAGCACAGTACATCGCGTTGACAGTGTAGTACAGCATGGTTCATGTTTCAACGTGTCAGTTCAATCAGTTGTGTGCCACTCTTAGTCGAAAGCGGTTGATTTCTTTATCGTGTGCGTGTCATGGCTTAGTGAATTAGTGAATGCATATGTTAAAATTTGTATGTATTTAAAATGTATTTACAAATGTATTTAAATACAATTGATGTATTTTGTATTTAGTATCTAAATACATTCGCAAAATGTATTTAGTATTTAGTATTTAAATACATTTCTCCCATGTATTTAGTATTTAGTATTTAAATACATTCAATGTATTTATTGCCCAGCTCTGGCAATAACAGCAGTAATTCTGGTCTTTAAATCGTTGATGTTGACCACTGAAGTTGTGTACACGCAGTCTTTTACATAACCCAATAGAAAAAAGTCACAGTGTTATGTCTAGTGATCTGGCCGGCCAAAAGATGCCCCCCCCCCCACTGCCAATCCACCGTTTTCGTACCAATTTAGTAATTTATGTATACCCTGTACAATAATATGACATCTGATAACTACCACGTGAAACTTTATTACTTTCTCTCACAGATGGGGCAAGAACGGTATGTGTAACTCGTTTCCTAATTTTTTTATTTGAGAGAGAAGTTGTAAAGATAATTTGTGTACACTCTGTGTGTATACATATATACACACACATATATATATATATATATAATATATATATATATATATATATATATACCATGTGTGTATATATATATACACACAGTGTATATATAAATTTGATTGAAGGGTTTGTTCTTGGGAACCGTAACTTAGTGAGGAAAAGGAGGACGAGGAGATGGTACATGTTTATTTACAGACGTTTCGGAAATTTCAACGTCCATCATCAGTGCTAAAAATTGAAAATCAAGTGTAAAAAAGTAACTGAATATAATGAACAGAAAAAACATAAAATATATTTATATAAACGTATGATATTAATAATATATTTACAATATAACTTATATGAAGTATTTAAAAATAAAAATAAAAAGTATATAAAATATAGGAGGGTGAACCAATAGTCAAAATATACAAAGGTTTAAAGGTGACAAAAAATTGAAAGCATTGTCTTAAAAGGTTAAATGAATTATCAGGGTGATGAACTAATTGAAACGAAGGCTGGGAAAGATTAGATGTTGAAAAATCCATATTCGAAATGTTGGAGAGCCAAAAGGAGTGATAGTAGATTTCTTTTCCAGTGGTAAGGTATAAGAATTTATCTGGTTATGTTTAAGTTAAAGGAGCTGAGGGGTTGGTTTAATATTGAGGATATACAGGGATTCGAGAACGCGGAAGTCGGTTAGTTGAGTTGTTGAGTTGATAATTTTGAAGTTGGAGGGAAGTAGTAGGTGGTTGTGAAGATGGCAGTAATTCCTTATTGCTGATTTGGATGGTTTATTTAAGTGTTGCGATGTATGTGTGTATATATATATATGAAGAGAGAGAGAGAGAGAGAGAGAGAGAGAGAGAGAGAGAGAGAGAGGCTTCACGAAAGTAAATAGACACCATCGGTTTTCCACAGTTTTTAATTTGATAATAAAAGTTAATAAATAATAACTAATTTAGTGAATCAATTATGTTTAGAATCGTGTTACTGTCCTCTTTTCATTACATTATATAAAGATGACACACGTTCTGGAATTCCATTGATGAGCTTTGACATTTGTTCTTGAAGACGAGCATAATGTCATCTATTTACTTTTGCCAACCTTTTAACATATTTCCAATATATGTTACGCACAGACCGTGCATGGAACGAGGAACTCTTCTCGGATAATTAAATCCACTATACTCTGAATAAGTAATGATAAATGGCAAATACTTAAGTTTTTCCTTTTCATGATTGAAACCTAACGTGGGCAACGGATCAGTAGTAAAGAAGCCGCAAAATATAGCTTCCTTCACCAGTCATCTACTAAGCAAATATACTAAGCAGATAGGACCCAGCAATGGGACAGGGTCTAGGGTTTAAAGTTTCCCAGTCTGCTACCTTCCCAACCTCAATTTACTCAAGAAACTCCCTCCATTTACGTCGGATTGAATACAGCACAGAAAAAAGGCAACTATTGTATTTTTAGCCAAAAAACAAAACTTAAACCTGTCATTGACCCATTGCCCACGTTGGGCTTCCATCATAAAAAGGAAACACTTTAGTATTTGCTATTTACCATATTATTATTCGGACTATAGTGGATTTAATTTTCTCAGAAGTTCCTTGCTCCATGCACGGTCTGTGTGTAACATAAAGTTTCTCAGTGGACCATTCTGTGTTGTAGCATATATATATATATTATATATATATATATATATATATATATATATATATATATATATATATAATATATATATATATATATATATAACTTCTTTTTCCAGTTCTACAAAAGCGGGTTTGGCAGGGCCTTAAATATCACTACTATTTTTGGATTATCCTTTAACCAATAAAATTTACATGCTTATTAACCATTTTCTTATTATATAGAATTGTGAGGAGCTTTAAATTCCGAGTTTTTATTAAAGGGTCGAGTCAATTAAGATCAAAATATATTGTTAGAATTAAAAATTAATGATTCCATCCCTCATTTGAGAATAATCTATACAAAACAAGACTTCTGAGTTCCATTATAAGTTCCGACCTTGTAAAACTTACAAATTCATCATCATGACGGTTATTACGATAGTTTAATGAAGGTTTAATGTTATGAAATGATTAGTATTTGGCTTAATATAATTACAGAGAGGGAATTTGATATTTGACAATGTAATTATATTGGAAAACATTTGTTTTACGAGATAGTTTATTTATAATAATGTTTTTGTATGCGCCATTGTTGTTTGTTAATTCTGCTCTCTCTCTCTCTCTCTCTCTCTCTCTCTCTCTCTCTCTCTCTCTCTCTCTCTCTTATTGTCAAAGTACTTGGAGTCCTCAAATGATATCCATATTGGTCTATTAAATGGAGAAAACTCAAAAATATGTCAACCTCCGAACGATGTATACGCATTTTATTAAGAAGATAATGGGTGAGATGAGTCGTCATTGAATGTGTTTTTAAACAAAATAACAATGAACACCTTCATTCAGAAAAATAGTACAAGCGACAGAGTTTTACAATATTTTTTCAATAGTTTTCTATACAATTTAGATATCTGATATGGCAATACTATATTCACAGTATTTTAATCTGAATATGCCATTGAAAGCATGGAAGCTTTTTAGGCAAAATTAATATTAACGAAATTTTAAGAGAAACTTAAGGGAAATAACCGCATTTGAATTAAAATACAGTTTCGGGCACATAAAATATGTAATAATAAGATACGGAAATGCGAGCGTGGAGAGAAATACGAACGTAAATCACGAAACATAATTAGTTGATAAATAATAAAGCGATAAAGTTTCGGATAAAAGAGAGTTAGTAAAATTACAACAGTTGAAAGAAAATGAAAATCAAACGGTTAAAAGTGAACTTAAGTGAAAACAACAAGGTCATTTTCTCTGGAAATAATAATAATAATAATAATAATAATAATTGTAACAAGAATAACACGAATAATAGTAGGGAAAAAACTCAATGATACTTGCAGGAATAAGGACGAGAAAACTAAACTAAGTTCGCTCTGGAACTAATAACAATAATAATAACAATAATAATAACAATAATAATAACAATAGGGATAGTAACAATAATTATGATGGTAACAAGAATAACACGAATAGTGGTAGGGAAAAAACTCAATGATACGCGCAGGAATAAGGACGAAAAAAGCTAAACTGGATTATAAAGAGGTATATTGGAGAAATATTGAAATCGTAACTACAAAAGAAAATAAAGAAAATAAAAAAGAATAAAGAAAAAGGTAAGGTATTAAAGGTTTATTGAATTTTAGTCTGGGTTTGTCTTTTTTGGGAGGTTATTCCACCTTCAGGAGTAGTTCTCTTTAAATGCTATTCCATTTGAGTTTACAAATAGTGTTTTTCGTGTTAAGTCTACAGATATATATATATATATATATATTAGACCGTTTCACGATTATATGGTAATTTTTCAAATTGAATTTTGATAAACGCACACACTTTTATTTTTTTATATAAAGGAAGAAAAACAAATAGACAAAATATCATTTTATTTGAATGATAAAAAGGCACCCTCAGATGGCACTTCTTTACATTAATGGATAATTAGAGCAAATATAAGACTGAACGAAAAAATGTTTTAAAACAAAGCGACTTAAATTCTATTTAAGACATATATGATTAAGAATATAGGGATTCAGTGGCTGAGGGACCTCCTTTCTCTGATTTTCAATGATTTGAAAGGCCAGTTGTCTCTCTTCCTCACTCTTTGTGAGCTTCTCATTAAACTCTGTAGCCAGTTTGACTCCTCGTTCAGCACATTCGTTGATTACTTTGACTGCCATGACCCGATTACGGTGCTCCTCAATGTCTTCAAGTTTCTTGGGAATTTCTATTTTCAAACACTTGAAGTCTTGTGTTTGAGTTGTGACAAAACTGGTAATCTTTAAGTCATTGGGGTTTTGCAACATTCTGGGGTCCACCTTTCTTGCCCTCACTTTTCGAGGAGGCGCGTGGTGAAGGTTGTGGAGCATTAGAACCTTATCATCTTCAGTCACGAGGTTTGAGAAAAAGCCAAATCCTACAAGATCCTCACTCAAGTACCAACCATGGTTCTGAAGTTTTTTGAGGGCTGTAGCACCCACTTCCTTATCAACCTGGATCTTGTAGATATGTAGCATCTTGAGGAGGGCCAAATCATTTGCTGGAGCATCAATTCCAACTGGAGATGTATACCAAGCTTGAAGATAAACTGTCACTGAAAAGGCGTTTATTCGTATCAGAGCTTGTTTTTCATGAGGGGTGAAAAGGAATTGGTTCCTAAATAAGTAAATGTTTAAGGAATAGATGCCCTTTCCCATCCATCTAGCTCTGCTGTAAGCTCCTGGGTAGTGGAATCTGCTATCAGAGCCTTTATTTGTTTTAGGCATTGGACAACCAAGGAAGATAAGTGCAAGTTCTAAGTATTCCCTGTAGTCACCTCGAGTGTGGCCCTCTTGAAGTTTGGAGTTGATGAAAGAAATAAGCTTGTCTCTGTGCTTCAAGATCCAATGATCTAAAGATTCTGAGGTGAGATCATTGGGTTCATAGGGCTTGTAATTCTGCTGATCAATGTTATCCCAACAATCTCTGAATCGATTGAATAAGGGAATTTGTGGACCCGAAGAAGAGAAATACATGTCAAAAACTGCAGTGATAAGAAGCTCGTGGATATGGTGGCGGCATGCCAGAGAAAAAGGAGTGATCTCTGAAGGGCCTTTTGGATGATGGTACAAGCCCCAGCATGGATACCTGTATTGCTTGCAGTAGTATCAAAACAAAGGCCTGCTACCCACTCATTTACTTGTGGCCATTGCTTCAAGACATCTAAAACTGCTCTCCCCATTTCTTCTCCCGTTCCAGAAATAAGCTTTGGAATAGACAGTAATTTTTCTAATTCGCCTGCACCAGTCACAACAATGGGCATTACATCAATCTTACCCCCATGCATGGATGGAAGAAGCTTTCCATTAAAATGAATTATTAAAGGGGTATTTGGTTGGAAACTGGCTTTAATGTCTTCTCCCATCTGCATCCGTGTTGATCGCCGAGACCTGTAGATAGAGGATGATGAAAGTGTGATCTCTTCAATTCCACTCCAGCAGCTGAAAGGGCAGGTGCCACAATGTGCATAGCAGCTCTTGCAGATGTTCCAGTGCGGTCCAGAGCAGCCAAGAACTTTTTATCCCTAACAATTACACCTGGTTCAAGCTTCTCCTTTTTTGAAGATGATGATGAGAGTGCTCTGTAGAACAATTCATCACCAGATGATTCTTCACTTCCTCCTGAACCGGAATTTTCACACTGGTTGAGATCCACAACCTTTGTCAATTGCCTCATTTCTTCCTTTGATTTCCTGCGAAGTTTTTCCATTCTTTCCATGCTTATCTGTCGTGCTTTTGCCTTTCTTGAAAACTCCTTGTCTTCTGGACCCATAATCATTTTCCGATCGTTCCTTTGATCCTTAAGAAAATCTTTATCCTCCTGCAATTTTATTTCTGTTTCCACTTCTGAATGAGCTACATCGAAAAGCTTCTTTAAGCTGGTGACAAATTCTGCTTCATTCTTCTCTTGGGTAGGAGTTAGTCGAGTTCGGTTCTTGACCAGCCCTTCATGCTTATTGTAAAGCCTTTTAAGCTTTGAGAAAATATAAGGCTTGTGGATGTAATTAAGGAGGCTTTTTCCCACATAGCAATAACTTCGTTGGCTACAGTTGCGCAAGCTACAGACATTTTGCTTTCCCACCTTAATGTGATAAAAAAGAAGTTTAAGGACATCACTGTTAGTTGGAAGCTGCTTCTCAGAAAAACCCTCTTCCAGCACTTGTCCGACCAACCAGACTTCACACTTGTTTCTGGTTTTTGCCATAATTCTGAGGAAAAAGTTTTACCACCTGTTAGTCTTAATAATAATATAATATAATCATTAATCACTCACCTAAATTAATTATGACTTGATTACTGTAAGAAAGTTGTAAAGTAACATGAAGTAACCTTTCTAGAACAGTAAACTTGTGAAAATATCAGTAATTATAGATGAAAAAGCAAATAAAACATCATATAATCCATAAAGGGAAAAAATGGAAATTCTAGAATAGTTATCCTGAAGGAAGAATTTTCTAGAATTCTCTCTAAAGAATATAGGGGGTTACTGGACCATTCCTGAAAATGACCTACTTATCTTCCAATTTTATTCATGAATTTTATATACCAAATTTAAGAGGACATCACAAAATAAATAAATATATTTGCCAGAAAATGAAAATTTTCTCATGAGGGGTAAAATAGATATGCATTGAGGGGTGGGATAACAATAAGCTCTTGTCTTAATATTTTGCATGAAGTCTTTATTCATGACATATTACCTTTTTAGTATGTGTGCGTTGAGCCATCATAAATTTCGATATTTCGAAACGGCCTAATATATATATATATATATATATATATATATATATATATATATATATATATATATAATATTCTAAACTAAATACAGGAATGCATATGAACGGTTTACGATTGCGGATACTTATGATTTTTTGGTTCAGCTTGTGTAGAGCAAGCCTGAGGTAGTACGAGTATGACTGTGATTGATACAGGTAAATTTGTACTGTTTTAGGGAGGAACCACAAACTTGCGGTGCATCTTGCTCCTAAAGAATCATGCACCAGGAGTGATAATAACTGGGTGTGTCTGCAATAAAAACTAACAAAAATGCAATAAATTGAGTACCGATATGGCAATTCTTTTGACTAGACTAACACAGAGTATTGTTGCTTTCAGTTGTGATAAACTGCGTACGAAAGGCCTCGTCAATACTTTGACCCCATATTTGCTTGGCAGTGCTGATGCGAGCAGCTCGTACCCTGAAATGGATGTGTGGGTGGAATGGTGCTCTATGTGAAAAGATGAATATATATATATAATATATATATATTATATATATATATACAAGCAGAGCCTTCGGCTCCCTGCCCTACGGGCAGGCTTGTGCTTCGCAAACTCGCCTACGGCGAGGGCACGTTAGGGGTTACCCTTTGGGGGGAGGTCATTCTCCCTCTCCCCCAAAACCTCTCACCCCCCTTTATGCAACTTGGGGGTAAACCCCAGCCCCCGTGTGGCATAACCCCTTTCCCCCATCACCCCACCCATCTCCCCATTACCCCCCGCCCTTCCCCCATTACCCCCTCTCTCCCATTACCTCCCGCCCTTCCCAATTACCCCCCTCTCCCCTATTACCCCTCTCCCCCATTATCCCCACCCATCTCCCCTATTACATTGTGGTTCATTTTTTTTAAATAAATAGGAAATGGAAGGAATTGTAGGTGTTTCTTTAATAGTTAAATATATATATATATATATATATATATGTGTGTGTGTGTGTGTGTGTGTGTGGTGTGTGTGTGTAAGGTTGAGAGCCATATAGAGTAAGTGTGAAGTGATAAACACATATTTAAGTTTGGTTGCTAATGAGATATAGCGGGTGTTTATAAAATCACTCAAGTGAATATGGTGAAGTATACATGCATATGCACTTGCGTGACTTTATGAACACCCTGTACGTTTGACGGAATATACGTTATAACAAATTTCTAGTTCCTTAATCCACATTTGAGTGTAACAATAATAATAATGATGATTGTGGTTGTCTAGCTTTGTTCGTAACATCTACAGGGTGTATAAAAAAATCGCCTGCTATATTTATAAATGTGGATGCCCTGAATCTGTGGTGCACGACTTCTGAAACACCCCGTATGAGGTTATACGACGGAAAGGACCTACAATTTCTAAAGTATTCTTTAAAATCTTCCTTTTTATGTTCCTGTTTTATCCTATTCTAGGAATAAAGGATTGCACTGTATTATTTTTATAATTTCTTCAAATGTCACTTTAAAGACACGTTTAGAATATTTTCTCTTATTCGTTTTTTTTTCTTTTTACAATTGACTCGAAGATTATTTTGTAAAATTCAAATATGATATAAAATAATTCTATTTACATCTCTGCGAACGCGCCATTAAATAAAAAGAGGTTTGACCCAAACATGTATTTACGGTAAGCTTCAAAGACGTTAAACATGTTTAGATTTTATGACGGTGTGAAAAGTGAGGTCAGAAGAGCGGTTTAGAAAAGTGTTTGGAAGTGAAGTACTGTTTTACATTGATAAACACCACCTATTTAAATATCTCTTTCACGTAATCATCGTGTATACTTCAAACATTCTAAAAGGGTTTCGAGCGTGTGAAAAAAAAAGTGGTGGTCAGAGAAACGTTTAAAAGCAAAAGTGTTTATTAAACATCGTTTTTATTTAGAACGAACGTTTAATTTGGTACTTGAGGACTACCGTATACTAATACCTGTATTAGTTTGGTTCAACTGCATACCCTTGTTATCTGAAGTATATCAACTGCATTTATATATGCCTCGTAACCTCTTAGCAGTTCCGTGCGTTGGTCTCTCTTCACACGAAGGTCAAACTGGTGGCCCTGCCTCTAGGCCTGGTTTGGTGGAGGAGCGAGTTGCTCTCTTGCGCTCTCCACCGCATATAAATAAATTAAATAAATACTGTTTATCCTTATATATATATATATAATATATATATATTATATAATATATATATATATAAGGGAAATATGAGAAATACAATAAATGTACTTAAAAGGAGCCAAGAGTACAATTAAACACAAATTTACATGTATTAAATGCTTGAATTAGTCTTACAGAACAAAATTTAGAGTTTATTTGTTAATTATTATGAATGGCTTAAATGCAAATTCTTTTTTGTGTGTGTGTGTGTGTATATAGGCTATATGTATAAGGTGAGTCAGGAATCCTCCCTCACAAGTACTTATTGTATGGTTATGTTTGAGGCAAGACTTTTGACTCACCCTGTATATGCTGGCTTGCTTGCTTCATCCTTTTTCATTGGTCACTCTTAACACCGTATTCTCTTTCCCTGAATTAAACCACAAAGAAGATATTATGGTTTATCAGTCTGTGATCTGTGATTCTACATCTTTCTGTCAATATGTCTGTCTGTCTCTCTCTCTATCTCTCTCTCTCTCTCTATATATATATATATATATACTGTATATACTTTGGTAACGTTTGGTTAGCTTCCGCCCGAATTGTTCATTCTGATGAAGGTTAAGCTTTTCACTCCACCTTAGACCTACAGTTTAATGTGGAATCCGAACCACGCCCCACCAGCAGCCCAGCGTCTTAACCACTAGGCCACCCAGGGTACCCGTTTATCTACCAACCACATTCTTTATTATGTGGAAGGATGAACAGCTGGGTTTTGCTGCGCGCCGGCTGCCGTCACAGGGTCTCGATCCCGGGGCCGATGGATTTGTAATTAGCGACGCTATATATATATATATATATATATATAAGAAGGACAGCAAATTAATTTGACCTCGTGAAATGAGGAATCATCGCACGAAACACCTGAAAGGTTGAAATATATATATATAGTATGAAGAAGAAACCACTCTTCAGGTCAAAGTTTGGTCGGAAGGGTCACTTAACTATCCCCTGGTTAGAGGATGGGAAGGTTTAGTCAGCTAAATCCCTGATATTTAACTTCTAGGTGTATATAAACTCTGTTCTCTATTGATGCGGTCATTACCAATTGACAAGGGCTCGCGATGAGCCGAAACTGTATTGGTGTTAAAGAAATAAAAAATTAAGTATCCCTGAAGAGTGGTTTCCTTCTTCATATCTCTCTCTCTCTCTCTCTCTCTCTCTCTCTCTTCTCTCTCTCTCTCTATATATATATATATATATATATATTATTATATATGTGTGTGTGTGTGTGTGTGTGTGTATATACAGGCCTGGATTTAGCTATAGGCGAACTAGGCAATCGCCTAGGGCCTCGCGCCAAAGGGGGCCTCGCTCAAGCCCTTTTGCGCGTTCTGTTCAAGTGATATTAATGATTTAGAACTCTATGAAGAACTTTAAGTACTTTGCAGGTTTATACCTGAGAAAACAGATCTCGAAAATGCCCTTGTTTATATAGTGCAAAAACAACTAAGTGAGATTTATCCTAATGTTTATGTTGCACTTCGAAAAGTATTAACCATCCCAGTTACTGTTGCTTCGGCTGAAAGAAGTTTCTCGCGTCTCAAACTTATTAAAACATATTTGCGTTCCACCATGTCTCAAGCGAGATTGCAATCATTAGCTATGTTATCAATAGAAAACGATATAACAAATTCATTAGATTATTCTCAATTAATTGAAGAGTTTAGCTCGAAGAAAAGTAGAAAAGCATTGCTGTAATATTCAAGGAGCATCTGAACCAAATATTAAAGCATTAATATTTAGCCTGATAAGTCGATCGCTCACTACTATAAAAAATGAAATGCCAACATCTCTTATACATCACATATGAAAAACGTTTGTATACTATGGAAAGTCATTACCTATAATATTATATAAATCTTAGAAATCATTGCCTTATATTTTCGATACAAATCTTGATTCATATTATAATTTATACTTATTTGTATGGTTTATTTATATTTCTTATACAATTTCCATGCGTGATTATTTTGGTTTGGTTTAATTTTTAAGTGCTGGCATAGTTCTGTCTATGCGGGATTCTAATATTGCTGGTATAGTACCGATAATTAAGTCCATATTTCATATATACTGTATAGGCCTAGGGCCTCGCAACTTCTAGATCCGGCCTGTGTATATATATATATATATATATATATATATATACACACACAGTATTAATATATATATATAATATATATATATAATATATATATATATATATATATATATACACACACAGTATTAATATACAGGGTGTCCCGTAAGTCTGGACCCATAGGGAAAAATAATAAAATTACAAAATAGTCCAAATATTTATTACATAATCTGTTCAAAGTGTCCGCCGTTGTGTCGCACACATAGTTGAAGACGCAATCTCCACTGCGACAGCACTTTCTGAATCACAGTCGCAGAAATTTCTTGACACGCCTCCACAATGCGTGATTTAAGGTGGAAAATGTTCTGAAGTTTGACCTCGTACACTTGGCTTTCAAGTGGCCCCACAAATAAAACTCCAGCGGAGTAAGATCATAATAAAAAAATAATAAAAATAATAATAAAAAAATAAAAAAAAATATTATAAATAAATTTTTGGACTATTTTGTAATTTTATTATTTTTCCCTATGGGTCCAGACTTACGGGACACCCTGTATATATATATATATATATATATCAGTGGCGTGCGGTGATTGTTCGTCAAGGGGAAGCAATTCAAGCAAAAACAACAAAGATTATATAAAATAAAAATAAAACTTTAAAATACTCGTATATAATAAAAACAAAACACATATAATCATCTACTTACTTTACTTATAGGTTAATTCTATTCTTCTTTCTTTTTTATTAAATATATCTATTATTTCTTCGTAAAAGGTATCGGTTTTCATATCCTTAAGAAGCTTTTTCTCAATTGAGATTGATTAAAGCTAAACTTGCAAGCCTTTCTTACCCTTGCGCATTTCTAGCGTAGTTACGTATTCGCTTTAAATGAGAGAATGACAGCAGACAGCACGTAAAGTTGCCAGATATTTCAAGAAAATTAACTATAAGATCTGGACAGCGAAATCTAAATTGCTTCCTTTTTGACATAGGGAAGGATAAAATAACGATAAATATATATTCTTTTTCGCTTAACATGGCCATGGAATTTTTAGTAGAAAAACTATATATGAAACTTGTTGTATTCAATAAATACTACATTAAACATTAAATGAGTTTTTAGAATGGAAAGAAACAATTTGTAACAGTAAAAAAAAAGCGAAAGTCATTGGGAAAAAGGATGCATTTCGTCAATTGTTGTCCAACTCGAGATTTTTTGCGTCGGCTTTCTTAAAGGTTTTTGCACGAACGGCAACCAATGTATATACTATGTATCCACCTGATTACCAATCAAATGCTATAAATAGTATAATAAAATGATTTTGTACAAATTATTAACACATATTGAACTGTTTAAACTTTAAAGTATAATACAGCATTTTCTTCTTTCTTTGAATAGGGAAGCATTGCTTCCCTTGCTTCCATGGACCGCACGCCACTGATATATATATATAATGTAAAGAACGACGCTTGTGTAGAAGAGCGTCCGCACAAGATGAGGAGAGAGAACGAGCGTCGTTCTTTACATTAATTATACTGTGTGTTATTTGCAGTTAATATATATATATATATATATATATATATATATATATATAATTCAATAAAACTTGATAAATATCAAGCCTAACAATTGTATGAACCTGCATAAATTATAGTTTATTATTATTATATAAATTATGCAGATATCTATTTCATATTTGATAACATCCATTATGAAAATTTATTTGTATATAAAATAAGAATTACAGTAACACTCTCCTAGTTAAGCCTGGTAAATGCTTAAGCTCTAAACCATATAATTTACTAGTTAACTAGTAGCGAGTTTTTGAAGGAAGGTTTTCTTTTTTTTTGTTAAGTGCCCCTTCAAACATAACGAAGTCTTTTAACTGTCTATCCTTTGATTGAATTTCTATTGAAGCGAGCTTGAAATCGCTCGGAGCGAAATGATAATTCTAGCGTCGAATCAAAACATTAATATTACCTCTAACGTTTAATTTAGAAAAAAAAAAAAAAAAAAATTGCAAGTGCGATTTCTGATAGATAATTAGATTCAGTATATATATATATATATATATATATATATATATATATATATATATCTGTATGCGTTTATGAATAGACCTTTGTATATCTTGCGTTTCTCCAACATTATATATATATATATATATATATATATATATATATATATATATATATATATATATATATATATATAACGAGATATATTACGTGTTATAAAAAGTTGATCAGTCAACAGCAAGCAAACTCCAACCAATTGGTTTTTTTTTCTCTTTTCAAGAGTATCAATTTTTTTAAAAAACAATTTGCATCAAGGTTATTTTAATGTAAACATGGCTTTCGAACATAGTCTATTTATAACAATATTTATAGCCTTGGATTCATCATATATATATATATATATAACACACAAACTCAGAATGGTCCCCTGAGAAACTTATATGTTAAACACAGACCGTGCATGGAACAAGGAACTATATATATATATTGAACAAGGAATATATATATATATATATATATATACACACACACACACACACACACACATATATATATACACCACAGGTAATTTTAATTAACTGCAGTTATAAGCTCCTTTGGCATCCTGCATATGCAAATGCTCCACTTCTCACGGTTCTTCTCTTTACAGTTAGTAAACAAATTATAATAAATTGATAGGTTAATTTTAAATTTTAAAAAATAATTAATTAATTAAAGACTATGTCAATAAACTATCAAGTATTTACCAGTTAGTTTCAAGATTTTGTGGGAATTTCTATTTTTTATCTTTTACCCGAAATTGTTTAAAATAAATGATAATGAAGATAATTGATTTGTAATGACACGCCAAGTCCGAGAGGAAAATTAATTATTTTAGTTTAATTGATAATAATAATAATAATAATAATAATAATAATAATAATAATAATAATAATAATATTATTATTTATATATTTTTTATTTAATATATTTTATGTATATTATAATAATAATGGATTTATGCTTAAGAATGTTAATGTACTTGCTAACCTGTCAATGCTTACCTTATTTTAAAACATTACAGGTTTAATAGTTTTTTTTGCTTATTTACATAAAATGAAGGCCACTTGATTAAAATCAAATAAATAAAATAAAGTATACTGCAGGGTACTGCAATGTCATATTGGTTGTGAATAAGAGCATTTAATGACAACCTTTTATATATATATATGAATTGTAAACGGATTCCATTTAAAAATTATTTTATGAATTAATTAAAGAAATATTATAATAAATAATTAATTTAATTTTTAATAGAAAATATTATTTCTTTTGAAAAAAGAAAATATATATATATACAGTATACTGTATATATACTCCTTTTTTTTTACCTATTATCCCCCTGAGGTTCCTCATTCCTACATTTTTTATTTTACCCATAAATTGAAAATCGGGGGATAGTCTCATCACCTCCTTATTGTTTTCCAGTTACCCTCTGTGTAATTTAAGTTAAACCTTTCAATTACTGCAAGAAATATGGCTAAGTTGGCTCATTGGTACGCCTTTCGCCCGAGTGTATATGCTGTTCGAATCCCTGTTCAATTTCTATTTCTTCTGGCCTTGTTCGGTAAGACTTCAATTTTTATGAGAGCGTATAATAGGTACTTAATTGAGGAGTTTAAATATAATTAAAGCTTTCGTATAAATGTACTCAGAGTGTTAAATGTGAATGTTAAATATATGTATTAAATAGTTAACTCTGCTGTGTACGTTCTATTTTAACATAATTAACTCAAATTTATAATAACAAACTGTTGTAAAATGTTTAGAAAATCAATTCACTACAGAATTGAAGTGGCTGCAATGAAATATATATATATATATATATATATATATATATATATATGTGTGTGTGTGTGTGTGTGTGTATATATATATATATATATATATATATATGGGATGAATTTCACAATTAAAACACGTGAAATGAATGAATGATGCAAACCCACAAGGAAAAAGAAAAATGATTCCAAGGCCTTTCGTGTATTCAGAAGTACACCTCGTCAGGGAATGACATTTCCCTGACGAGGTGTACTTCTGAATATACGAAAGGCCTTGGAATCATTTTTCTTTTTCCTTGCGGATTTATATATATAATATAAGTAAGAAAATACTAAATTTCATAGTTTACATTTTAATGCACTAAATAATGTCCTCAAGTAATATGTAAAATAAAAGTTACATCACTAAAAAATGGGTTTTAGAATTCTTCTTATTAACATCATTACTCTTAATGATTTAACATTCTTTAGAATTCTTTATTATTATTATTATTATTATTATTATTTTTATTATTAATAATATTTATTATTATTATTACTAATGACAGAACCTTCTTTTTAATTGCATCCTGATGCCAAATATATTTTTTTTACATCTGTATTTAATCTGTAATGGCTTCAGGATAATCTTCAAAGTGAAAAAATCCACCACAGACAGAATCGAAATTAATCATGTAGTCTGGTTTCCACTAAAAACTTAAACATCTGCAAACATAAGTAAAATAAGTGTGTGTGTTGTGTGTGTGTGTGTGTGTGTGAGGGAGACACACACACACACACACACACACACACACAGAGAGAGAGAGAGAGAGAGAGAGAGAGAATTAAAAAAGTAGAGAAGCTACGTAAAATAATACAATTGATAATAGCATCGTTCAAATTCACAAAGGATACCAACCTCGTAATTTTTTTTTTTTTTCAAGGGATGCTTAAAACTTAATAAAAAACATGGTTAAAATTATTGTCCGAATAGTGAACAATTACAGTTTAACGTGGAATCCGAACCACGCCCCATCAGCAACCCAGCGTCTTAACCACTAGGCCACCTAGGGTACCCATTTATCTACCAACCACTTTCTTTATTTTGTGGAAGGATGAACAGCTGGGTTTTGTTGCGCGCCGGCTGCCGTCGGGTCTCGAACCCGGGGCCGATGGATTCGTAGTCAGCGACGCTAACCACTACACCACCGAGGCGCATATATATATATATAAGTGGCGACTCGTGGTATAAATGTATGGGGGTGCGATTTCCTAAAATTTATAATTTTTCGAATTGTAGTACATAAACAATCACATGGTGCTTCCGTACGGTGCTTATAGGTCAAAAGAAGCCATAAATTTGTATTAAAAAAATATTTTAATAAAATATAAAAATAATTGGTGAATATCTTAAAATTAATATATTTTTTATCTGTTAAATTAATATTTATCGTTTCAAGCAAGGGGGAGCGACCGCTCCATCGCTCCATCGCTCCATCGCTCCTATACGCCAGTCGCCACTGAATTATATATATATATATATATAAATATAATTTAGGGTGATTCAAATATGGGGGTAAAAAAATTTTTTTTTATATTTTAATGTGTTCAACCCTTTAAATGGTTCATTTCAGCATAAAAACAACAATCCTAAAATATTTTAGCAAATTTTTAATTTTTAGGGGTTGCTACCAGCAATTAAAAATTGACAAAACGACTCAAATTGTCAAATTTTTCCACACCACCCAGGGGGTACAGTACAAGGCGCATTGCTTTTTTTAATGTGGAAAGCTCCCCCGTAGGTCCTACCATAACCACAAGCATGCATAATTAAACTAGCATGATATTTGAGACATTAGCTGTCCTTACTTCATCAATGTTTCTTTCTTTCTATCAGGGTAAACAGCCCTGTAGTTTTTCACTACTTGTAGCAAGAATTGTTTTTGATCTTCGTCATGTGTTAGTATTTTATTATATTCATCCATTAATTTTACTCCTCTTTCCGCTATATCATTCACGACTTTCCACTGTTTGATAGATTTCTTAGCGGAGTTATACTCTTCATCATTATGCCATTCTTTAGCATCTTTGAATAAAAATTTTGAACTAAATTCTGTTATTGTAAAGATTCTTTGAGTATTTGATGACAAAATCTTCTAATTTCTTCGTTGAAATAAGTGCAGGATCTAGAAAAGCCCGTTTTGCAGGAAGAGTTTCTGTTGTATTTTGCAAGGCCTTTACAATTTTGTTTTTCGTTTCAGTAGGCACTTCATCATCATAAAAGGCCAAGGTTACCAGTTCTTCTGATAGGTACCAGAGGTGACCTAACAGTTTTTTAATAGCAACAAATGCAATTGTGTCATTTATTTGTTTGTAGACTACAAGATTCTGTAATAATTCCAGAGCAAGACGAGGAGCGCAAGATGGCACAGGAGCTGTAAACCATGCCTTTACATATAACCGAGTAGCAAATAGACAGATGTCTTTTAGTCCTTTTTTGTCTTTTACTGAAATTTTGAACTGAGATTTGAACATAAAAATTTTTAATGAATATGTAATTTTGGCCATCCACCTAGCCCGATGAAGTCCCGCTGGATGTTTAAATTGATTCCACCTTTGGTTCACCTCCCAAAAAAATAATTGTTAACTGCAATGGTTCTAGGTAATCGTCTCTTGGTTGGAATGTATCTAGTTGATTTGTTGCAATATAATTATGTCATCTTTGATGTCATGAATATTTTCATAGATATCTGGATCTGATAATGCTGTTTCGTAGTCCTCCTTATTAATGCTTGATCATTTTTCTCTGAACTTCTTAAAAAGGACTATATCTGGGCCAGAAGATGGTGATAAAGACTTTGAAACAACAGCTTCCAGCATAATTTCAAATATATGGTGTCGACATGCCAGCCACAATAAATTGTTGTCGAATTTTTGTTCTAGAAGAATAGCTGCACCATTTCTAGGACCAGTATTGGCTGCCGTTGTATTGAAACACATGCATTTTATTTGTTCGCAGATGTCCCATTCAAGCGATGTCTGATTGTTTGCATTAAAAAGAGACGCATTTCTGTCACTCAATTTTGCAACATCAAGACTTCCTAATAATTTATCATCAAACAATTACCTTACTTTTCCATGTTGAAGGTTGTGCAGCACAGAAACCAGATTCATCACTTTTACTCTCCTCTGATTCTGATTCTGATGATGTACTGGTGAGTATGACAGCCTCTTCATTCTTCTTTCTTTTGATCTCTTCTGCTTTCCTCTTTCATAACGTTGTTGCTTTTCTGCTGCTCTTTGCTCTTTTTTTTTAGCAACAGCCTTATCAATGGTACCCATTTTTCCATGACGTCCTTTCTCACGTTGCATTTTCAAGAATTTCTTATCATCTTCTATTTTTATAAGCTGCATAGCATTCTCATGAGCAATGTCAAATAAATTTTCCAGTTTATCTTTCCATTTTCTCTCTTTATTATTTAAATTTTGTGATCTTTTCAATTTGTTTGCTTTGTTTTTCTTAAGCAGCTGTCATTCCTTCAGTATTCCTTGAATTTTAGCTACTACATGTATTCTTTGTTTTCCTGGTATTCCTGCTTTTTTCCAAACTGCTAGCACATCATCTGCAGTAGAGCAGCATGATTCTCTAATGTCTCGCTTTTTAATATTTATGTAGTGCATGAAGAGGGCCATCATTTCCTTCTCTGATGGTAATACGGATGTTTTTAGTACTGCAGAGGGCTGCCCAATTAGCCATACTTCAGTTTCTTTTCTTGTAGAACTTCTCCCAAATGAGCAACTGGGTGATGGTGAGTTAGGCCTAGCTTCCATAATCGATTAATTGGTATCAAAATTACGAGTTCCAAGCAACAATTAAAAGCAAGCTAGTACATAAACCATTAATTAAAAATTCTGAAAATAAAACGATTAAACATAAAATCATAAGTTGTAAAAACAAACAAATTGAAAAAGAGGGAAACTTTGACGCCTGGTAGCACATAGTAAATTTTATTTAAAATTCACCAAATTTGGCATACACTACTTTTTGTCATAGGGAACAAAAATACAGGTTGAACAATTAAAAAAAAAAACTTTGATTTTTTTGAATCACCCTATATATATATATATATATATATATATATATATATATATATATATATATATATTATATATATATATATATATATATATATATATAGATGAATAAAACCACAAAGGAAAGGAAACACAGAGAGCACCGCTCTGTTTCCTTTCCTTCGTGGTTTTATTCATCATAAATATTTTTCACGTGTTACTTTCGTGAAATGATTTTCATATATATATATTGTTATATATATATGTTATATATATATAAAATATATATTGTTATAGTAAACGATAAATATATATATATATATATATATATATTGTTATCGTTTACTATAGATAAAATCGGTTCAAACATATTAGAAAACTTGATTGTAAAGCTTCCGCTGATGTCATAGATAACATTTATCTATCGCTTTATATATATATATATATATATATATATATATACACACACATCGCTTGATTCGGCAAACCTCGAGCATAATTAAGACATAAATAATATGTGACTTCAATTTATTAATTCCATATGAGAAGTAAAAATACCAAAGATAGGAGCGCTTTTTTTTTATGTAATATAACAAGTTCCAAAATCACTGGTCCAGTGATACATAATAATTAATAAAGTTGATGCATATATATATATATATATATATATATAATATATATATAAATTTTTCATACGATGTTTATAGATTCAGACGTGGACAGAAAGTAAAGGTTTCACTTTTTTTTTACGAAACACTTTTCTACCCATACAACCATTCAGGGTACGTGTACCTCGCAGCATTATTACCAAGTAATATAAAATATAAAATAAATATAAAATTTGTTTTACCAAGAAATTATTCCATAATCGGCTCATGAAATGGAACAATTTATTTTTTTTTTAAAAAGGGTCGTCGGTTTATCACTTAATTTTTAGTGTAGATAATTTTATGTATATCTTTTGTTTGATACTCTTAATATGTGTATGTTTTGCATGTAGGTCTTGGAGTACGCAGTTGTGTATGTACGTAGTTGTGTGTACGTTTGTTTCGGGATAGTCATTACAGGCACCTCTTCCACTTGCATTTCTCATTTTATTTGATCAGTGATATTCATAAAAATTTAGAGGATTTTTTTTTACCATATAAATAAGGCTATAATTAACTTTCATGCCGATCGTTGCCTTGTAGCTGATAATGCTAAATGAATGAAAATGAAAATGAAAATGAAAAGGTTTATTGGCAGACTATAGTCCATATGATAAATATTATTAATACAATGACAGTTCATATACTAAGGATAGAAATATATACAATTGATTAGAAATAATACTGCACTGTCGAAGTTAAGTGGAGCTACAGACAGACGTTTTCGTAACAAGAATTCCATAGTTTAGAGCAGGGGTCACCAACCTGGCCGGTAGCGCCCACTAGTGGGCTCATATTAAAGGTAATTAAACATTTATTTCATTATTTATTTTATCGATTATGTTGATTTATTCTTTTTGATCTAAGGTGGGCGATAAGCTTTTTTAATTTTCAAAAAATTGTAAAAGTGGGCGATGAACAAAAAAAGATTGGTGACCCCTGGTTTAGAAGATAAACGGAAGGACTCATGGATAACTTGGATAATCGGATTGGTTGATTTTTTAATTCTTTGCATTAGACTGTATTGAGCACGTCTTGTTACCTCCGGGAAGCTCGGGACATTGTGGGTAGCAAACATTTACGAAGCTGAGCATCTCGGGGGGTAATTTATGTAAGAGTCTAAAAGACCTGTTGTGCAGCAAATTTAGTAGAATGATCTAAATAAGTGACAAATGAAATTTAACGCGGATAGCTGTAAAGTCGTCAATACAGATTATCACTAGTGATGTGAGTCGTTTTTTATTGTGTCGTTTTTTTTGTTTTTTTTGTCGTTTTTTTTGTTTAAAACGAAGATAGTCTGTTTTTTTTGTTTTTTATTGTTTTAAACTTATTCCATATTTTTCTTCCTTTAATCTAATAAGTATATTAGTATTACCTATAATTTACTATACTACCATGCTTATACGGTTATACCTAGTATATATAGTCATCTTTTAGAAAAACTGAATCACGCAAAAAGTATATAATAGAAAGGAAAAACAAACCCTCATTTTTATATGTATATATATTTTTTAACTAGAACATAAAACATTCTTCCTTGTTTCAAACAATATACATAATTGTGATTGGCAAGAGTACCAGTATATAATTCCAGATAGAAAAAAAATATTCACCTTTTTTTGCACCTTTTTGTTAACCTAATGTTGTTTAACCTTCATTTCCATGGAAGAATCATCACTATATTGGGTAGAGCATATATGCTAGTTTCAATATCACAGGTACTGGTATAATATATATAATAAAAAATACATAATACTGGTATAAAACAATATATATAATTGTGTTTGGCAAGAATACCAGTGTGTGTGTATACTGTATATATATATATATATTCCAAATAGAAAAATAAAAAAATAAAAATATTCATCTCTTTCTTTAACCTTTGTGTTAACCTAATGCTGTTTAACTTTCATTATCTGATTTATTTCCATTTAAGAATCATTATCACTAAATTGATTAGAGCATATAGTTTCAATATCACAGGTACTGGTACTTATTGCAGATTTGGATGTTGACGAAGCCAATGTAGCACATGTTTTACTTCACTTTCTTGGAATTTTGCATTTTGGGATATAAATACTAGCTTTGCTGCTCTGTCTGTGCTTAATCGGTTTCTTTTGGCTGTATGGATATTACTGTATGTGCTAAATGATCTCGGAGGTAATGAAAGGGCGAAATAGAGGTGTATGAGTTTGTGTAGGTATATATGTGAGTATGTGTGC
>JAJOZX010001733.1:0-25000 GCA_023014485.1 Bathynomus jamesi | reverse complement strand
GTGGAAAGTCCCTGACCAGCCAGGCATGGCTGGCTACGAGGGCAGGAAGAGATCAGAAAACAATTCCCTCTTTCACCAAATCCCGCAAATGAGACGGGATGCTGCAGAGGGGTCGACCGCAGGTCGATCCTGAACCTTTGTTCAACTCTCATAAAGTAACATATGGTAAGGTAATTTATATATATATATATATATATATATATAACGACGGAGAGTTTCTCGACTGATAGTGGAGTTATCCAAGGATGCCCGCTGTCACCGCATCTCTTTAACTTGTTCTTAGAAATGGTGATGAGCGAAGCATTGGGTGACTTCGAGGGGGGTCCGAAACTTGGAGGAGAAACTATTAATAATCTCCAGTACGCAGACGACATTGTGCTGATGGCCGAATCCGTAGATGAACTACAACGAATGACTAGTCTATTGGAAGTAGAGTGTATAAAGTACAATCTAAAAATAAATGTAAATAAAACAAAAGTGATGAAATTCGGACGAACAAGAGAAGATGTCGAGGTGAATTTAACAACAGGTAGAATAGAACAGGTTGAAGAGTTCAAATACCTGGGAGTTTGGTTTACACAAGATAGAGACACATATCGTACAGTGCAAGAAAGATTGAAGCTTGGACATGTAGCAATGAATAGACTCTCGAAGATATGGAAAGACAGAAAGATATCTCAAAGTTTGAAAGTGAGACTATACAAAGCAATAGTATTACCAACAGCAGTTTATGGGGCAGAGAGTTGGGTATTAAAACAGAAAGGGAAGAAAAAGCTACTTGCGTTCGAAATGTACTGTTTGAGACGAATCAGTAACATAAGATGGTATGACAGATTAACAAATGAACACGTCAGAAACATAACAGATATGATGTCACCATAGTCGAGAGAACCAATGACACACAAAGAAGATGGTTTGGTCATGTCGAACGTATGGAGGGAGGAAGGCTGCCAAGAAGACTATTGTATGCAAGAACTCATGGAACACGACCAAGAGGACGACCTAGAACAACATGGTTGAAGACGGTGGAGAGAGAGAGCAGCGCACACATCGATCGATAGCTGCGCAGATGATAAACAAAATTAATTTACGCGGTCGATGGATAAACATATCGCTGTGATTCGAACACTTCTCAACACTGATATACTCAGTTGAATTGCTTGGGTGCAAGATTAGGTTAGATCGATGGATACAATAAACAAACATGTATGAACAAAACTATACCATTGATGCTGAAAGTGCAAAAAGTCAAGGCGAATATGTACGAGTAATATGAGCGATCTTAATTTGTGGACTGCATATTTAGTTGACCGATAATGAAATGTTATTGAAATGGGTAATCTGACCTAACCTAACCTTGCACCCAAGCAATTCAACTAAGCATGTCAAAAGTGTCAGTGTTGAGAAATGTTCAAATCACAGCGATATGTTTATCCATCGATCGCGCAAGTTAATTTTGTTCATCGTCTGCGCCGCGATCGATCAATGTGTGCGCGAACGATGTACTTTAGGTGCTACAAACACAATTAGAAAACAAAATAAAACCTTTTGTACCTAAAGCATAGTTCTGTAGTATTGAATTTAGAGAGTACCTTCAAAGTTAGCGCTTTCTTTAAGTAATACAACAATTATTTATTTACTTTAAGTTCAGATTAATTATAAATACATACCAGTAGTATAAGTGCTTATTAGATATAAATACATACCAGTAGTATAAGTGTTTATTAGGTATAATACATACCAGTAGTATAAGTGCTTATAGGTATAATACATACCAGTAATATAAGTGCTTATTAGGTATAAATATACACCGTTAGTATAAGTTCTTTAGCTATAAACATATAAAATACATTTATATTAATACTTATTCTCTTAGGCAATTCCACGATATGCACGCGAGCACACACGGTTGGTGAGGTGCATTAAGAATTCCTCCAAAACTGCACATGACTCCGTTACAAATGCAAAACAAGAAGTTTATTGTCCCTGGAAGCCTTGCTGAACGCAATCACTCATGACTTGAAAAGCGTTTTTAGTTTAAGTTAATTGACATAGTGTTTAAGAAATGAGGTACTCTATATAATTTTTGTTATTTATTCTTTTTATACATAGAAAAAAAGAAAAAAAATATATATATATACACACATGAGTTTTTATTCTAAATTTAAAGCAATAATATGAATAGCAAACGACTTCTATATGGTACATAGGAATGACATAGGACAATGTCTAAATTTAAACTGGCTAAATGCCGGATAGGAAGAGGAGGAAGACATTAAACTAAGAGGAAAATATTGTTTTGGGTAATATAAGTGCTAAAACAATTTCCCAAAAGTAATTGGTAATACTAGCAAAAGGTGTCGCTACATTTTTCTTTTTTTTCTTTTTTAGCAGAAAAGAAATCTTCAAAATTTCTGACCATGTACAAGGCATATTCCTGGTCAAAACGAACGAGGAAAATGTTACTCTGTAGGTTTATCCCCTTTAAAATTTACAGAAAATCGATAGGAATTAAAGACTGAGTAAAAAAAAGTTATAATAACTATACAGTCGTCTTCCATATAACTTTTTGCTTCTGTAAGTATTTTTAAACTAACTTTTACTTTTACTTACGAGTAAATTACGATCCATTGTTCTTCTCTGATTAGCTTAGTTTTAAAAGTCATCACTCGGTTCTTTGGTACAGTCATATTATATAAACATTCACCTCGTATGTTTTTAACTATAAGAAACATTTACAGAGGAGTGAATCACAACTTTTTTATTCATGATGTTGAGGTCCTGGTACGAGTACAGGGTGTATCATAAGTCGCGCCCCATTGGTCCAGAGCCCAGCAAAGCCAAAAATTTAAGGGTCAAATTAAATTAAATAATAGTCCAGCTTCACAATGATTTATGTCACTGTAAATTACTGTAATGTACTGTACTGTAATGTAATATACTGTATTTATTTTATTAATAAAGGTTATTCAATTGAATTCAATTCAATTCAGTTGGTTTCATTAAGATTAAATAAAGCTATATTAGTCTACGGTTCGCGATTTACGAAACACCCTGTATAATAATTTTCCTCAGTTACACTTAAGTGAGGAAATGTTTTCTCAGGACATTTGTGGTTATTCTGTGAAGTGAAACAAGGACGTCTCCCTTCCACCGTTCCATTTTCATGACTTCTATGAATAAATGCTATAAGTATTAAAGTTCCTCTGAAAATCAGGTTCCAAATTGAGGACCGCATAGACACTAACTGGGAACTTACTGACCCTCTGTTTGACCATGTATACCAAAAAGCTATACCAAAGTGAAACCTATACGGTCAATGTTAGGAACTCTTTACTACTTGGAACGTTAAATTTACATAAAACCCATTTAGGTACAGCTACTTAAATGGTTTAGAAATTTACTGTTTACATTGTACGGGTGACATAATTACTTCATTTAATCTGCAGATAATAAATTTATCACACGTTGGTAATGTTAAATGCATTAGTAGTTCATCATTTAACGACCAAACGTTTCTATTAACATTAACGTTAATTAATGTGACTTTGCTCAAGGATTCACGTCAGTAATGTTGCTTGACGAAGGACACAGCCATGTCCCAAGGACTCCAAACAGGCAGTAAATTTTATGGTCCAGCTGGAGCAGAAAGAAAAAATGAATAATACAAAACTTTAAATACAAGTACAAAAGGAAGAAATATTAAAAGTTATGCCCCGAATCAAATACGAGGCGTTATACCCACTTATATATACCCACTTTGTCAATGGAAAAAAATGTCGACAGCTGCCTGTCTCGAGAACATTACTTTTTGAGTTGCTCTTTATCGAATTTAAATTAACGAGACCTAGCCTACAACCTAACGTAATATAACCTAACCTATTCTAACTTGACGTAAGTGTGACCTAGCGGGTATATGTCGTGACCATGTCGCAATACCGATTCCTGTTTAATCATCGAGGTTAAGCGATGTTGGGCCTGTTCAGTAGTTGGGTGAGTGACTGTCCTCTGCGTTCAGATGATATAACGACCCATGGTTCGCATCCCACGTAAAGTTGCAGCTCTTCCCTGTCACTTGATCTTTAACGTTACAAAGGAGTTTAAAACTGCCGACAATCGTTAATACTGTAACTTAGATTAAAATAACATAACGTATAGTCTAATCTAACCCGTAACCTAGCGTAATATAACCTAACCTAACCTAGCCCAATCTAACCCGTAACGTAGCACAATATAACCTAACCTAACCAATAGTCTAATCTAACCCGTAACCTAACCTAACCTAACCTAACCTAATCTAACCTAACCTAAACTAACCTAACTTAACCTACCCTAAAGAATAGGAAGAATTTTGAAAAAGTGACTTGATGATCTTTGTAAGTATTGAGAATAGAAAAATATTCTTTATAAGCATAATAATAACAAATAAAAGTCCAAATATGAAAATTCAGATTAAAATTGAAATCAAGTAAAATTACACACATTTTACTTTAATATTTTTTTTATATTAACTTTTACCTTAAGCCAAACATCAAACGTTAATTATGAAAAAAAAAAATCCATTGGAATAACTCTTTTAATATTCTGTATAACAGATTCTTCAGGATGCCACATAAACTATACCACCGAAATGTTCGGCCTCGCAAATATTTGCCAGTCATACTGTTTTTAGCTCCGCTAAAGGGATTGGGTATCTTTAATATAACCTACGGCAAAGAACCAATTTTCCGGCCGATATATCAGTGCTTTCGTATAATGTTCTAAAAGGTATATATATATATATATATATATATATATATTATATATATATATATATATATATATATATATATAATATAATGTCTTTAGTGCCATTCAGTATTCAGTTTTTCAGCGTTTTGCTAAATTGCTTGTCTGATTTTTCTTATATATATATATATATATATATATATATATATATATATATATATATATATACACACGACCTGGCAGTTTCGAAATAGCAATTTAAATGACACAAATTTCGATGTCGATATCGAAATAGGGTTGAATTTGAGTAGTGATGTAAATTCATTATTCAGTAAATACAGAAAAATTATATCCTCACTTTTTAGGAAACAATAATTTGTTAATGTTGAGTGCAATTTATTTTATCAACATATTGCTGCATCAACAGTACATCAGTATTAATTTGTGAACTGTCAGAAATATCAACCACTTTTAAAGAATATCAACCATGTATCAGCAATTGCTCGATCAACCGTGATATATATATATATATATATATATATATATATATGTCTCAGAAGTCGCGCACCATTGGCTAACGTAGCTTCATTCAATTTAATTATTTTAAGATAGCTTTTTGATTAACTGTACATACTATTAATTTTATTATTCAAACATTATCGAACATATATTGTAATTAAACATCACTTATAAACCATTTCGACTCGTAAACCTCGTAATCTGAATAAAGCCTATGGTGCGCGACTTCTGAGACACCCTGTATATATATATATATATACAGGGCGTCCCAAAAAATGTATACACACTTTAACAGCTGATAGCTCAATTGATGTTTCTTTCTTTCCAAGTTAAACCCATTAGAATTAATAATGGCAGTCAGACTAAGCTTTGAACAAAGGAAATTCATTCTAAAATGCTACTGGAAGTGTGAAAACGCAGTTGAAGTGCAAAGACAGTTTAGGAGGGAGTTTCAAACAGATCCACCAACGCGACTTACCATCACTCGAATTAGAGATAAGTTTTGAAGCCGATGGAACTGTTCAGAATGTCCACAAGAAGCGTTCCGGAAGACCACGGACATCGACAAGCCCCACAAAGCAAGAAAGAGTACTGGAAACGTATCACCAAAGTCCAAGAAAATCTGTGCGGCAAGCGAGTCGTGAGGTAAGAATTTCAGAATCGTCTGTCCAACCATTTTGAAGCGCTGTCAATGGAAAAGTTACATTCCAAGATTAGTCCATGCTATTAATGAAGATGATCCGGACCGAAGAGTGGAGTATTGCGAGTGGTACTTGGCACGATGTGGATGTGGACTGGACTAAGGGGTTTCGTAGAATACCCTCCGCGTTCACCAGACCTCACACCACTAGACTTTTTTTTATGGGGATACTTAAAAGACAAAGTCTACGCTATAAAACCTGCAACAGTCGCTGAATTGAGAGCAGCCATTGAACGAGAATGCACACAAATACCAAACGAAATGTTTCGTGATGTTTGCGATTCCATTGCTTCGCGTTATCAGCAGTGCCTGGACCAGAACGGACGTCAGTTTGAAAACAGGCGTTGACAAAACAATTAAATAATGTCTGTAGATTCTATTACATTTTGAAAATGAAATGTATTTTAATAAACACTGCCTTTATAATTATTTAAAGTGTGTATACATTTTTTTGGGACGCCCTGTATATATATATATATATATATATATATATATATATACACACAGGGTGATTCAAAAGTCAGGTTACATAGGGTTTTTCTGTTTCTTTGCAGGTAAATGAGTTATGAGATGTTATCGAAGGAGGAGCGCATTGATGTGATATTCCTACCTGGCTGCGCAAGTGCATTGCCGTTAACGGTGGCCATATCGAACATGTGATGTGACTATTCCCCTGTATCATTACATAATACAGTATTTCACTATGTAACCTGACTTTTGAATCACCTTATATATATATAAGCTAATCAGGGTAAAATAAGTACTTATGCACAAAGTTGCTGACACAATCGATTGCAAGATTTTGGCTCCAGACAAGATGTGTTGAATTATAGATCGAAAGAGCTCATAAGTAAATCGTGAAAGATGCTTCGTGCAGTTGGTGATCGTGACATATCATCACCTAGCCGTGTTAAATGATGATATATCGTGTGATTGGATACTCAGAGTATAGCCAAAATAAGCATCAGATAATTCATGATCTTGGTTTAGAAATGGAAGGTTCCTGATAGCATTTGTTTTTCTATTTTATTTATTTATTTATTTATTTATTTATTGCCAGATAGACAAACGAGAATACGAAAATTGAATCAGAGACGAGGAAGAGCATTAATAGTTATAGAACAAACACCGGGAGCTTTCGTACACCGGCTGAGGTCCAGCCAATAAAAGAAACCTTACAAACATCAGGAATAATATCCATTTGCCCAAACGAGATATACAGTGGATTTATATAAATGACGCGCGCATGGATTACGAAAACTTCTACTTACAGCCGCCAATATAAAATTAAAATGAACTCGGTCCAAGGAGAGGATCTGCAGATTTCTGACATTTTTAAGGACTGCTACGAGTATATCTCGGACTATAGTCTTAAGTTAATAATTTTACTTTAAATGGTCGTATGTATGCATGCGTATGGATATTGAGGATATAACTAATTACACATTTCAGGAAATCTGTCCGCGGTCTACAGTTCATGGGAAGACCAAAAAGGCTTTCATTCACGGATGTTTTTTAAATTAAAATAAAAAATATATCCATTCCAGAGAATCGTATATACTTTACATCTTATCCCAATGTTAAATACGCATATGCTGTTAGAGGACTGTGCACTGAGTGTGCATCCTGTCATGCTCCAAAAACCACCAGCCAGTAGAAGATACAAAAGCGGTTTCTGGTTCATCACTTACCCACTAGAAACCCTGGAAGCCCCCTGGTCGTCAACCGCAAAACAAAGACCTCTTCTCACATCTGTGAAAAAGCCAAAAGATAAACTTTAACGGACTGGACTTAAACAAAATCGTGACCATACCATGGTATAAAAACCATGATACCCTGATACCCTGATACAGCTTATATGCAGTACCCTAAATCATGATTTATATTTTATAATGTTTTCTCTTTTCTATTTTTTATCTATCGTTTAATATTTACTGATTTCTTTCATTTGTTCGCTGCACATCTTATCTTTGACTGTTGACTGAACAATGAAAGTTTTTCAACTTTGCAATAATTTAGATATTATTTTATATATATATATATATATATATATATTATATATACAGGGCGTCCGAAAAAAATGTATACACACTTTAAATAATTATAAAGGCAGTGTTTATTAAAATACATTTCATTTTCAAAATGTAATAGAATCTACAGACATTATTTAATTGTTTTGTCAACGCCTGTTTTCAAACTGACGTCCGTTCTGGTCCAGGCACTGCTGATAACGCGAAGCAATGGAATCGCAAACATCACGAAACATTTCGTTTGGTATTTGTGTGCATTCTCGTTCAATGGCTGCTCTCAATTCAGCGACTGTTGCAGGTTTTATAGCGTAGACTTTGTCTTTTAAGTATCCCCATAAAAAAAGTCTAGTGGTGTGAGGTCTGGTGAACGCGGAGGGTATTCTACGAAACCCCTTCGTCCAATCCACATCCACATCGTGCCAAGTACCACTCGCAATACTCCACTCTTCGGTCCGGATCATCTTCATTAATAGCATGGACTAATCTTGGAATGTAACTTTTCCATTGACAGCGCTTCAAAATGCGTTGGACAGACGATTCTGAAATTCCTACCTCACGACTCGCTTGCCGCACAGATTTTCTTGGACTTTGGTGATACGTTTCCAGTACTCTTTCTTGCTTTGTGGGGCTTGTCGATGTCCGTGGTCTTCCGGAACGCTTCTTGTGGACATTCTGAACAGTTCCATCGGCTTCAAACTTATCTCTAATTCGAGTGATGGTAAGTCACGTTGGTGGATCTGTTTGAAACTCCCTCCTAAACTGTCTTTGCACTTGAACTGGGTTTTCACACTTCTAGTAGCATTTTAGAATGAATTTCCTTTGTTCAAGCTTAGTCTGACTGCCTTATTAATTCTAATGGATTTAACTTGGAAGAGAGAAAAATCAATTGGCTATCAGCTGTTAAAGTGTGTATACATTTTTGGGACGCCCTGTATATATATATATATATATATATATATATATATATATATATATATATATATATTAGAAAATTGCAAGTTATTACAGTTAACGATTATTAATTATTAAATATTAAAAGGAATTCAGTATATATATAGATATATATATATATATATATATATATATATATATATATATATATATATATATATATAATGAATAAAACCACGAAGGAAAGGAAACACAGAATGGTGCTCAAGCGCTTTCGTCTAATGACATCCTCAGGAACACTGAAGTACATAAAGAGTTACAGCCTATATATAGGTTACAGAAAAAAAAATAATATATATATATATACAATAAACGGAAAAATAAAATTAAAGGATTGTGAGAGAGGCACACAAATTTGTAAGGAAAAACTATCGATTTTTAGCACAAGATTAAATGAATTGTTTCCAACCAAAGTTATAGATAAAAAATATACAAGTTTATACTGGAAATCTGCCCGGGTTTTAGCACTCTGCTCTTTTTTTGTATATAAAAATTGAAAAATTATCGTTTTTAGCACAAGATTAAATGAATTGTTTCCAACCAATGTTATAGCTAAAAAAAAAAAAAAAAATACAAATTTATACTGGAAATCTGCCCGGGTTTTAGCACTCTGCCCTTTTTGTATATAAAATTGAAAAATAAAAGTTATTAGGGTGGCATACAAGTTTACCAAAGATTTAGCGTTCTACCCTTCTTATCTGAATCTGTTCTGAAGGAATTCAAAACAACAGGATCGAGTTGAAAAAGACCTTTGCTTATGTTGAAGTTATTTGTAAGTTGAATAATGGCAGACTCAAGAATATTTCTATTAACAATGTTGCTAGAGTGAAATAAAACTGAAGCATTATTCCAATCAATACAGTGGGATAACTCTGACAAATGGACAAACAGGGCACTGGACAACTGTCCTGTTCTAACGGAATATTGATGCTGTTTTATACGTGTGTGCAAATCCTTTCCCGTCTGACCTATGTAAAAGGAATCACATTGTTTACAACCAATTTTATAGATAATGCCTGAATGCCTGTACTTAAACGTTTGGATATTAATGTAGTATTTTCATATAACAATATTGTGAAAAATATCATAGTAAAAAATAGCCCTACCAATAATTCAGGCATTATCTATAAAATTGGTTGTAAACAATGTGATTCCTTTTACATAGGTCAGACGGGAAAGGATTTGCACACGTATAAAAACAGCATCAATATTCCGTTAGAACAGGACAGTTGTCCAGTGCCCTGTTTGTCCATTTGTCAGAGTTATCCCACTGTATTGATTGGAATAATGCTTCAGTTTTATTTCACTCTAGCAACATTGTTAATAGAAATATTCTTGAGTCTGCCATTATCCAACTTACAAATAACTTCAACATAAGCAAAGGTCTTTTTCAACTCGATCCTGTTGTTTTGAATTCCTTCAGAACAGATTTAGATAAGAAGGGTAGAACGCTAAATCTTTGGTAAACTTGTATGCCACCCTAATAACTTTTATTTTTCAATTTTTATATACAAAAAGGGCAGAGTGCTGAAACCCGGGCAGATTTCCAGTATAATTTTTTTTTTTTTTTTTACCTATAACATTGGTTGGAAACAATTCATTTAATCTTGTGCTAAAAATCGATAATTTTTCAATTTTTATATACAAAAAAGAGCAGAGTGCTAAAACCCGGGCAGATTTCCAGTATAAATTTGTATTTTTTTTATCTATAACTTTGGTTGGAAACAATTCATTTAATCTTGTGCTAAAAATCGATAATTTTTCCTTACAAATTTGTGTGCCTCTCTCACAATCCTTTAATTTTATTTCTCCGTTTATTTATATATATATATATATATATATATATATATATATATATATTTTTTTTTTTTTTTTTCTGTAACCTATATATAGGCTGTAACTCTTTATGTGCTTCAGTGTTCCTGAGGATGTCATTAGACGAAAAGCGCTGAGCACCATTCTGTGTTTCCTTTCCTTCGTGGTTTTATTCATCATAAATATTTTTCACGCGTTACTTTCGTGAAATAATTTTCATATATATATATATATTTTTTCTTTTTTTTCTTTATAAGTTTAAAACACTCTAAGACCAAATTCCCGCCTTAAAATCACATTTTAGCTCTCATAATGGAAGAATTCCAAGCTCACTGGAGCTAAGTCGTGGCCACGTAGCATAGCCACTTCCCGTTAGTTCAGCGAAATTAGATGACATGGGATTTGGGTAGTAGTTTGGTGGGTGACCGTTCTCCCGCATTCACATGAGTAGGACCCGTGGTTCGGATCCCCCATAAAGTTGTACAGTAAGTTACGAAAGAGGTTAAGCAAACCACGAAACATCATTCCCACGAATGTCGCAGAAAGTAAACATCTCAGATAAAAGATAAGTTTTAATTACTGAAAATATATCCTGTTTCAAGTATTAAGTCAAGGTAATACGAATATTTGAAAGTTATTAACATAAAAAGAGGGATTTTCTACTTTCCAAAGTCTCCATGCTTCCAACGACGTCATATTCAAATTAGAATACTGTGTATGTATAATACTGGCATATCAGATATTTAAATTATACGGGAACAATATTGAAAAATATCGTAAAACTCTGTCAAATGCATTATTTTATCGGAATGAACGTTTTTCTTCTGTTTTATTTTTTTATTTATTAATTTTGTTTTTGTTCAAAACAATTACGACAAACTTTTGAATGTACTTCATGAAATAACGTTTTAATATTATTGATTAATCGTGTACAATATACAGAAACTTATATGAGAAACGAATACATCATTTTCGTAAGTGTATTTAAGTATAGTTTATAATTTTACTGAAAATTATTATTATTATTATTATTATTATTATTTACGGTTTTTATTTAATTTGACTGAATAATTATATTCGTAATCATTGGAGCAATATCCGCAGAGTTTTATTGAAGTTACGCTTTGAGAAGGAATCGTGTTGTGGATTGCAAACATGGTCAATAAATTAGAATAATTGATATTTTTTTATTTGGTAAATTCTCTCTCTCTCTCTCTCTCTCTCTGTCCTATTTTCTTTTCTTTGTATGCCTGAATGTTCGTTTCTTTTTCTCAATATACAGTGTATATATATATATATATTATATATGCTTTTTTTTATATATATATAATATATATATATATATATATATATATATATTATATATATATATATTATATGCTTTTTTTTTACACTGTTAACTATGCAATAAAGATTTTCTCATCTTACGTAATTTCTACTTTTATAATGAATAAGAAAAATATTCGATTATGTTAGAGCAATATAAGTATATCCAATGCATAATAATGCTATTACCAAGCTATTTAACATACATAATTTATGCACAGATACATTAAGGTAATTAACATGGAGACTACTCACAAATAATGATCTTCAATATATATATATATATATATATATATATATATATATATTATATATATATATATATTATATAATATATAATATATATAATATATATATATATGCTTATCAGTTCTGCACAGAATTTTTTTTATTACGACCCTTATATACAACAATATCTATTTGCCGACGAATCCAAATAGCTAATCCAACCATGTTATATTTGTACTAACCATGTTTATGTTTCTGGCAACAAATACAATAACTATAATGCAACCATGGTTGGATTATCTGTTTGAAATGGTTGTATAATGTAGTTGGCTGTTGTAACTAATTGTTTTTCTTTGTGTAGAGAGAATACTATTTTACAGTCAGTCACTCAATCAATCAATATATATATATATATATATATATATATATATATATATATATATATATACTATAGTGGCGGTCAAAATTATGGCGTCACTGGAAAAACGAATTATAGCTTAAAAGCCTGCTGCTGCCAAAACCAACACAATTTTACTTAGTGCAATAGACCTATGTGTGAAGTTAGAGTGAATTTTTTTGTCCTTCTATGTTTAGTAGTTTGCATTTAATCCTACATTTGTGAAAGCTGTGAACTTTGGTTCGCTTGATGCAGGTTCTATTTACTTAGATATTCTTATGTACTCAAAAACCTTCAGCTTTTCTTTACATATTTTGGACAGATTAGTTGTTTAACATTGTTGAAGCACTGAGAACTAAACATGAAATTTGTTTTCCCATTGAAAACCCCCAGCATTTTTGAAGCAACCACTTTTCTTTTTCAGAAATTAATAATGGTCCCCGGGCCAAGAAATTTCTTTTAAGAAACGCAATGGAATAATGACACTGCATCGTCTTAGGCTACCCCAAGGAGATATTCCACGTTGAATTGGCGTTTTCTCAGAATGGAGTGTCCAAAATCATTAAAAGACAAGAGGGGACAGTCTCGGTAAACAAAAAGAAGGGCCGAGGAGAAAAATGAAGACGACAATAAGGGAAGATAGATTATCAGTTAGAAAGTCAAAAGAAATAGATTCCTGACAGCACCCCAACTAGCTGCTGCATACAATTTAACATCAAAAAGCAGTGTCTCATGCTCAACTGTCCAAAGGCGACTAAGAGAGGCAGGGTTGAATGGGCGAGTAGTTGTTAGAAAACATTAACTGAAACATGGCAATAAGTAAAAGTGACTGAAATGAACAAAATAATACCAACACTTTACGCCAGAAGACTGGAAACAAGTAATCTGGACAGATGAGAGCAAATTTGAAATATCTGGCAGTAACAGAAGATAGTATGTGAGAAGAACAGCTGGAGAGAGCCGCATGGTTGTCTACAGTCAAGCATGGAGATGGAAATGTAAAGATACGGGGCTGTTTTGCTAATGATGGGACTGGAGACCTAGTGAAAACTGAAGGAAGCCTCAACAAAGAGAGGTGCTATCGTATCCTAAAGCATCATGCCATTCCTTCCGTTCATTGTTTGGTTAGGAATAACTTAATCTTCCAGCAAGATAGTGACCCCAAAACATATAGCATGATGATACCAAAGAAACCTGAACAGAAAAAGAGAAGATGGAACTGGCTTCCTCAATCCCCAGATCTAAACCCAATTGAGATTATGTATTTAGAAAAATTGCTCAAAATAATGCCCAAACTATGCCAAACTGCGATAAAGCAGAAAGGAGGATTATCTTGGTGAAAAGGCGTTAGCGTCATAACGAGTTATTATAGTCTTACGGAGCAAAACTGTAACACAATTTCCATTAAAATGTGCATCCTACAAAGACTGTTACTGTTTATTTTCATTTACGACAGTAAATCTAACTAATACCATCATAGTTTTATTTTTCCCATTCTGACACTATAATTTTTACCTCCAGTATATACTCGTATATATACAGTATATATCAGTGATGTAGGCCTAACTCGAGACGGGTCTCGAGACCCTTTTTTTCTGGTTTCGGTCCCGGTCTCGGGTGCTTAGGTCTCGGTCTTAGTCTCGGCCATGGTGGTCTCGACTACATCACTGATTCTGATTTACAGTACTTTACTTCATGCATTAAAAAAAATAAAAAATATGAAGCGCTATCTAATTTGTATAAAGGAAGCACCATCCATGATTTCAATAATTTCACAGTCAGTGAAATATTTTACACTATCTTAGATGTGTTGAGTATATTGATGTTCTTTAAGTGCAACGAACACTTATTTTGTTTTAAGTATGCAGTTAACTGCTGAAAAATATCACAAACTATGAATTTGTGAATAAATTATGAGTAAATTTTGCAATTGTCACTTAATAACCTCTTTAGAATCTTTATTCTTAAATGCGAAATACAGAGCTTAGGAATTAGGCTTTACACAATATTGAATACATGCAAAAATTACATATGGTCTCGGTTTCGGTCTCAGTCTCGGTCTCAGGTGCTTAGGTCTCGGTCTCGGTCTCGGTCTCAGGTGCTTAGGTCTCGGTCTCGGTCTCGATCTTGGTCTCAGTCTCGGGAGCTTAGGTCTCGGTCTTGGTCTCGGCCATGGTGGTCTTCACTACATCACTGGTATATATAGCCAAAAGTTATGGCCAAAAGAGTTGAAACACCATAAAAAAATTTCAAATGAAAGAGGTATTAACAGAAATTACCGATAACATCATTGATGTATTTTAAGTACTAATAAGGTATTAAGTACACTTGTCATGATTTGTGGGTTTCCTGAGAAACATTTGGTGGAATTATTTTTTGCTATATTAGTTTCAATGTCATACTTTTTCGGTTTTGGCAGTTTCTTGCTAAGTATACAGTAGTTGACTACAAAGTTGTATGAAATTCAATATATCAACGTCATATCATACTCAGAAGAAGCATGAAGATTTTATTTAACTTTATGACCGAACCTTACATATATATATATATATATATATATAATATATATATATATATATATATATATATATATATATATATATATATATATATATATATATATCATCATTTTCCTAATATGAAAGTAATCAAGCCATAAAATCAAAAACAAAAAAAAAGCATGTACATACATGAACACAATATGTATCATTGGTTCCAGTAGTCGGTATACATAATTGAGACACACCTAATTAACAGTCTACTATTTCCCTATTTTTGAAACCAATGATACGTACCTCAAACGGTATCATCCCACTCAATGTGATTCCCATATCATTCTGCAATCCACGAGTGAGAATCCCGAAGGAGGCAATTCTCAAATCTACAGTATGTATCCCCATTTCGTGCCATTTTCTTTATTCTCATCTAAGACTTATTTCCAATTTGGTCCAGGTTAGGTTAGGTTAGTTCAAGTTAAGTTAGGTTAGGATAAGTTCAGTTAACTTAGAAAATATTAGCTATTTCTCATTTGGCGCCTTTACCTCAAATGGAAATGGAGTGACATTTTTTCTCAAATTAATAAACTGTCTTTTCAAATGTAGATGGCTCACTTTGTTCATTCTCAATTCCAGACCGGGAATGGGAATGACATTGATGAGGAAATAACCCTTCAAATCCCTATATATTCCTCGTCCAATTCTTCATCTTACAGACTTTGTATACACACTAAAAAATAAATTTATATTATTTAGTTTAAACCAAAAATTTGTCTGGATTTTAGACGAACGCATAAAACATTGTATTTACCCGCAAAATTGGACTTGGCTTCATGTTGGAAATTCGAAAATGATTAATACCAAGTATGTATATATATGTATATATATATATATATATAGATAGATAGATAGATATAAATAACTTGGTTAACCTTGGTTTTGCTTCCGCCCAAATTGTTCGTTCTGACGAAGGTCAAACTTGTCACTCCATTTTAGACCTACAATTTAACGTGGAATCCGAACCAGAACCCACCAGCAACCCAGCGTCTTAACCACTAGGCTACCCAGGATACCCATTTATCTAACAACCAATTTCTTTATTGTGTGGAAGGATGAACAGCTGGGTTTTGCTGTGCGCCACCTGCCGTCACCGGGTCTCGATCCAGGATCCGATAGATTCGTAGTCAGTGACGCTAACCACTACACCACCGAGGCGCATATATATATATATATATAATTGAGGGGTCGAGCGTCTTAACCTAAGCGCCACCACAGGCGAAAACTTGTTTTTGATGGATATCACTATTTTCACCCTTCCTCTATCCCATGGTTTGGGTTATAATGACCTTACGACACTAGAAGTATGGTTGAAAACCTTATGAAGCGAACTACTTTTTTCACCTCTATCGCCAGCCAAAAGTTCAACCAAAGTTCGGCATAATAAGAAAATCAAAAAATTAAAAAAATATATATATAAAATATAAAATATGAAAATCTATTCCAAAAACTCATCAACATCTTCATTAGCATACTTAGAACTCTAATTTAGCAAAAAATGAACGTTCTAGCTCAATTAATAACAGATACTATTGCCAGAATATTGCTGAACTTTGGAGGCGATTTCTGGCGAATTTTAATTTTGGCGCTTAGGTACCGTAAGACGCGGGACCCCTCAGTATATATATATATATATATAATATATATATATATATATGATACACACAGACCGTGCATGGAACAAGGAACTCTTCTGGGATAATTAAATCCACTATAGTCCGAATAAGTAATGGTAAATGACAAATACCATAGTTTTTCTTTTTCATGATGCAAGCCCGACGTGGGCAACGGGTCTCTCGCAAAGAGGTCCCATAAATATAGCTTCGCTCACCAGCTATCTGCAAAGCAGACAGGATCCAGCTTTGGGACATGGATCTAGGGTTTAAAGCAGCCTAGCCCCACTACATTTAGAACCTCAATATAAGTAAAAGACTCGTTGCATTCACGTCGGATTGAATAAATCAAAGAAAACAGGGGTAACTACTATATTTTTAGCCAAAACCAAAACTTAAACCTCAACTGGCAGAATTGAGCGTCCACTTTTCAAGGCACATAACATGTCCGTTTCATGATGGGAATGAACTCAGAATGGTTCCCCGAGTTTTTTATGATACACACAGACCGTGCATGGAACAAGGAACTCTTTGGGATAATTAAATCCACTATAGTCCGAATAATTAATGGTAATTATCCCAGAAGAGTTCCTTGTTCCATGCACGGTCTGTGTGTATCATAAAACACTCAGGGAACCATTCTGAGTTCATTCCCATCATGAAACGGACATGTTATGTGCCTTGAAAAGTGGACGCTCAATTCTGCCAGTTGAGGTTTAAGTTTTGGTTTTGGCTAAAAATATAGTAGTTACCCCTGTTTTCTTTGATTTATTCAATCCGACGTGAATGCAACGAGTCTTTTACTTATATTGAGGTTCTAAATGTAGTGGGGCTAGGCTGCTTTAAACCCTAGATCCATGTCCCAAAGCTGGATCCTGTCTGCTTTGCAGATAGCTGGTGAGGGAAGCTATATTTATGGGACCTCTTTGGGAGAGACCCGTTGCCCACGTCGGGCTTGCATCATGAAAAAGAAAAACTATGGTATTTGTCATTTACCATTACTTATTCGGACTATAGTGGATTTAATTATCCCAGAAGAGTTCCTTGTTCCATGCACGGTCTGTGTGTATCATAAAAAACTCAGGGAACCATTCTGAGTTCATTCTCATATATATATGTTTGTTTAATCTAAAAAACAAATGTATTTACAAGTAACATCACTCATTTACTTCAATATTTTTAAAAAATCCGCTTCATAATTTTGAACACAATACTTTGTTAGTTTAAAATCCAAACGTATTCTTTGTTTAAACTAAATAAAGAGGTTTTTTTGGGTGCATTTTTAAAAGAGACACGATACGAGAACCTTCTATTCTCATTTAAACCCATTTAAAACCGCACAATAGCCCGAAAGAGAGAGGGTAAATCACGACTATCAAAACGCAGTTGGGAAAAATTCTTAATTGAAATGGCATTACGATACTCAATATTAATCTTTGGCGGTCTCGATGAACGAGCTCTGGCGCGATTTCAATAAGAGATAGAAGGAGACTCGCAGCCAGTATCTTTCATAGAAGGAGACTCGCAGCCAGTATCTTTCATTCCCTTTGGAAACTGATACCTATTAAGCAGGGATAAATCGTCATGCCATATCAGCCGGCTTTATCATCAGATGAGCAAGTTAGTTTTTATGGGAAATGAGTAGAGACACAAAAATTGAGAGAGAGAGAGAGAGAGAGAGAGAGAGAGAGAGAGAGAGAGAGAGAGAGATATGAAGGCAAAATATCAGAACTGATATGAACTGTCGTACATATAAAACATGGAAAAAAACTAAATATACACTTCCTCCCAATATCTAAGTTCACACACACACACACACACACACACACACACACACATATATGTATATATATATAAACTAGAACCAATAGAGATGGAACAAGAGCGAAACTAGAGCGAATAGAGTAGATAACCAAGAAGCAACCAGACACTGCTGTCAGTTTGAGATGAGCCGATACGATAAGACTTCGGAGCATGTTGAGACGCAGGTTCAAAAACCTTTATATATATCATTGGTCCCTTATCGGACCAATATCGACGATACGCCGAGGCGCAGGACCACGCACACGAATGGATAAATGCTATACGGTAGTTAATTGTTTGGTATTAGGTAATAAAAGTTAATTCAATATGTTGAGAGGCACTTTTCTTACAATATGTTGTTGCGTCTAATTGAATTTTATGGTCTCTTGTCTTCTATTAGTGGTCTTGCACCAGATGCATTAAAACGTGTGTGTGTGTGTGTGTGTGTGTGAGAGAGAGAGAGAGAGAGAGAGAGAGAGAGAGAGAGAGAGAGAGAGAAAAAAGGATTAGTAATATGTATGTGTGTGTGTGTGTGTGTGTGTGTATTAGGTCAGTCGAAAATGTCTATATGTAAGACTGTATGTAGTAATGTATGTACTTCTTTATTTTAAAGTTATATATATGTATATATATATATATAGTGTTTGTTGTATTTTCTTTAATGTATGCACCCATGTAGGTCATGAAAGATTAGATTTGATCCCATGCATACTTTCTATTTAACTCATTTCAAATTCATTTTCATTTATTTTTCATACATTTTATTTATTTCCCCCTTTCATTACTCTAACAACGATAATTCTTGTGTTTCCCCATTAACCAAAAAAAAAAGCTCAATATTTCACTTACAAAGAAAAAAAAAAAAAAAAAACAGAAACTCATCACCCAAATCTAAAAATTTTCTCACTGAAATGATAATTACCCTCCGAAAAAATTATCAAATTCAAATTCAACTTTGAAAATAGAAATTTTTGAGTTTGAAAGAAACTTTTACACACACACACACACACACACACACACACACACACACAAATGTAAAATGAATTGTTTTTATATCATATAATTCACAAACTTCGGAACATGAGTAAACACGTAGAATGTGGATAAGAGAAATTGTAATTACATTTCCCTAAATTTGAAAATAAACGTGAATTATTACAACGGATTCGACGTTAATAATTTTAAGAAAAATGATTTACAGCAAGAGAAAATATCAAACTTCTGCAAGGGATATGCTACGATATTTAAGACCGTTCACGGGAAATTTTACGTACATACAAACAGATAATTAAGAAAACAATTAAATTTATAAAGAAACAATATTATACTATATACAGTGTGTGTATATATATATATATATATATATATATATATATATATATATATATATATATATATATATATATATATATATATATATACACTGAGCGGCAAAAAAATCGGCCCACTTGGAATATCGCGAAAAGCAAAAAAGTGGGCAAGTTTCTGTTTATAAAAGTTTTAAAACCTGAAAATATAGTCTATGAGGCAACCAAATAACGAGACAAAACAACGTCAGCTGCGAACACACTAGCTGTAACGAATTTTCGACTTCTTTTAAGAATTCGACAGTCTGACATTCAGTTGCTCTTAGACTGCTAGTGTCACTTTTTTCTTCCACTAGTGGGAATAGGCATTTGCGTTTAGTAACAGATAGACTTCTAATTCGTCTTGCTTTCGCTCGTGAGCATGTCAATTGAACTCCTCCAAAAGCAACCCTCTCCGTAAAAGTGCGCAGGGCGAATCTTTCTCCTGTTCTTCTCCAAACACTTTACCGTCCATCGGATTTTCGAAGATTAAATCTTGATTCGTCCGTGAACAATACTCGTCCCCATTGGACCACAGTCCAATTGACATGCTCACGAGCGAAAGCAAGAAGAGCATTGCGGTGGTGTGGGAACAATTCCGGGTCCATTGTTGGACGTCTAGCATGTAAGCCACTTTCCATAAGTCTCCTTCTAACGGGTCGCTCCGATACACTGACGTCTCGAGTACTATCCAGCTAGTTGCGGACGTTTGTGACAATCAAACGACGATCTCGCAAAACACCCAAGACGATGAAGAACGATCGTCACGGGCAGATGTGCAGCGCGATCTTCCAGATCCTGGTCTTCGGGTGTACTCTTCTGTCTCCACAAAACGTTGGTAGACACGCCGAACCGTTGTTCTTGGAATTCCTAGCGCATCGGCGACGTAACGGTGGTTCCGACCATCTTCAGTTAGGGCGACGACTCTTGCGACGTTCACGGCACTCAAATCCATTGTAAACGTCCAATTCTGAAACCCAAAAGAATTAGAAGTCTATCTGTCACTAAACGGAAATGTCTACTCCCACTAGTAGATGAAAAAAGTGACACTAGCAGTCTAAGAGCAACTGAATGTCAGACTGTCGAATTCTTAAAAGAAGTCGAAAATTCGTTACAGCTAGTGTGTTCGCAGCTGACGTTGTTTTGTCTCGTTATTTGGTTGCCTCATAGACTATAATTTCGAATTTTAAAAGTTTTATAAACAGAAGATTGCCCACTTTATTACTTTTCGCGATATTCCAAGTGGGCGGGCCGATTTTTCTGCCACTCAGTGTATATGTATATATATATATATGCTGTGTATTATATATATGTATATATATATATATATATATATATAGAGAGAGAGAGAGAGAGAGAGCACACCGGACAAAAAATTAGTCACCCCTCTCAGAATGTACCTAATAACGTGTGACGCCGTGACGGCTCCTCTGGCCTTGATAACCGCACGAATCCGGCGAGTTTAGTATGCGGAGGTACGCCTGCTGGTTCAAATTCATCGTCACTGGAACGAGAGGGCCCATTTCGTGGTACGAAAAACATCCCAGAACATCACGGAACCACCTCAGCCTGAACAACACCTTCGACGCATTCAGGATTAAAGGCTTCATTGGACCTGCGATGTACTCGTCGCCTCCATCATTGGAGAACAAACAAAAACGGGACTCATCGGACCAAATTACACGTTTCCAATCTGCCGCAGTCCAGTTTTTGTGCCTCTGAGCCCATTTATAACGTGCCAATTTGTGACTTGCTGTTAACAGCGGCCTCTTCCGTGGTACCCTGCTCCAGATGTCCATCGCATGCAGTTCTCGTCGCAATGCCCGTTCGGAAATTGGTCGCTGGAGAACCTCATTGGTTTCTTGGAGCAATTGTTCTCTGGTTTGAAAACGATTTGCAGTTACTAGACGAGAAACATGGCGGCGGTCCCTATTGTCGAGAATTGTTTTCCGGCCACAGTTACGCCGTCGAGTTTCAGTTGATTGCGAACTACACCACTCTTTGTAAACTCGCTGGAAAGTACGCGTTGACACACCAACAAATTGGGCTACTTCAGACATTTTGTGTCCGTGGGCTCTGCCAAACACGATGGCTCCTTTTTGCCACTGAGTAACGTCTGCCTCACGACCATTTTGCAGACTATATCCAACACACACTTTGTTCTTCACCACCCCACGAAACAGATCTGATCCTGTGTGCTACGTCACCGCTACTTGTCACTTACCAATGCTACATCAGCGCCCTCTGTGTGACCTTGAACTTCCTACTATCGGTGCTATTAGGGGTGACTAATTTTTGTCCGGTGTGCTTACATATATATATATGCAAAAATCACTGCAATGACCTCATTTTTCATTATTTCGTTATCTTCCTCCTCGTGTGCGGAAACGTTCCTTAATACTTATGTCGTTTCTATTCATATATATATATATATATATATATATATATATATATATATATATATATATATATATATATACATAATATATATATTTGTTATAATGTTATAATGTTTCAGACCAACAAAGACCCTAAGATCCACTCATGACTGGTCTACCTAACTGTGTTCGTAATTGTGTATTGTGCATGTCCTCCGTGGTGGCAGAGAGGACCTACAATTTTACGTGGGTTCCGAACCACAAAGCATTAATTTTACTACCTTAAACTATACCCAATCTATCAACATATGCGTCTAATCGGTTTTTAAGCATGTTTATAGACGTGCTACTAATTACTTCTACCGGCAAACTATTCCACCTATTACTATTCTATGCGTAAAAAAGTTTTTTCGCAACTGCTGTCTCGAACCTTCTACTTGTCAACTTACACCGTTATTTCTAGTCCTATTATATTGAGATATTTCGAAAAAGCTATCTCTATCACGTTATCGAACCATTCATAATTTTGAAAACCTGGATTAGATCACCCTTAGCCTCCTAGTCTCGAGTGTAGTCAATTTTAACTCCTTAAGCCTATCCTCGTACGACTTTGACCTAAGCGACGGAATCATCTTAGTTGCTCGTCTTTGAACTCTTTCGATTTGTCTATATCTTTGCGCATATGCAGATTCCAAAATTGGATAGCGTACTCCAAATGGGGTCTAACTAATGATTTATAAAGAGGAACAATAATATCGCGCGATTTGTACAAAAAATTCCGAGCTATAAAACCTAGCACTTTGTTCGCTTTATTGACCGCTGCTGTACTTTGTTTCGCCATTTTAAATCACCAGTGACTATAACTCCTAAATCTTTTTCCTGCTCTCCGCATGTCAACTCCTTCCCTGACATACTATACGCAAAATTACCGTTACGCGAACCTATATGTAACATTTTGCACTTATCGACGTTAAATCTCATTTGCCACGTGACTGACCAATCAACGATTTATTCAGATCTTCCTGATTTACCTCTATCTTCGTCATTAATCGCCCTACCATCCAACTTTGTGTCATCTGCAAACTTTGAAACTGTACTGACTAGGCCGACATCTAAATCGTTAACATATATAAGAAAAAGCAAGGGGCCCAATAAAGAACTCTGAGGAACGCCGCTCGCTATAGTAGCCCAACACGACTCGCTCCATCAACGACCACCCTCTGTTTCCTACCTCGCAACCACTCTTCGTCCAATTATTACTACACCCCTGATTCCATGAGCCTTAGTTTTTTTCAATGAGTCTGTTGTGCGGTACGGTGTCAAACGCTTTTTGAAAATCCAAATACACTACATCTACCCCCCCGTTGACTATCGTAAACTTCAACCACGCTTTGAAAAAATTCTAAAAGATTAGTTAAGCAAGATTTGTTTCGCCTAAAACCGTGCTGCGTATTTCTAACCAAGTTATGCAGTTCTAAATGTTCGACTGTACGATCCCTAATTATTGATTCCAGTAGCTTACCTACAACAGACGTTAAACTGATTGGCCTATAATTTCCGTCGTACCTTTATCGCCTTTCTTAAAGATAGGTGTTACATTGCTAACTTGAAATTATCTGGTACACACCCCTCAAAATTTGTCGCATTAAAAAGCTTTGTTAGCGGCACAACAATGCTTTCTTTTAATGCTTTTAGTTGTATGGGGTATATGGAATCCTGCCCCGTGATTTACGCATTTTCATTTTATCAATATAGCGCATTACCTCCCTTTCATTAACCACAATATTATCCAAAGTATTACCATTATCAAAAAGTATTATTTCTATGACCGTAGGGATATTCGTTACATCTTCTATTGTAAAAACTGACGTAAAAAATTCGTTTAGCAGGGTAGCCATTTGCTTGTTTCCAGGAACTAGCTCTCCGTCATAATATTTCAACGGCCCCAAGACATGCTTTACTGGATTCCTATTATTGAAGTATTGAAAGAATCACTGAGGTTTTCTTTGTCGTCACGAACTATGCAGATTTCAAAATCGCGCTTGGACTTTTTATTACACTTTTCGCTTCACGCCTTAGAGATATGTAGTTGTTTCGTTACCACAAATTGTCTTTATCGCACTCATGTAGCCTATAAACCCTATCTCTACTCTTTATAATATACCCTACTCTAAAAGTAAACCACAAGGGCTTGTTGTTTACTTTCGCACGCTTAATCTTGTACGGTATACATTCCTCATTCATAATCCTAAATACTGTTTCAAATGAGTCCCACATTATTTTTGCGTTGGAGATCCCATTACGTTTTCTCAATTGACGTGTGACAATTCATTTCGAAATTTACAAAGTCTGCGCGCTGGAGTTAGGAATTTTAGTCGAGTTAGCTGGTTTCGAGAGACTTACTGAGAGGACAAACTCTACCATATTGTGATCGCTATTGCTTAACGGTTCTATTACTTGAAGATCAGTAATTAGCCTCTCATCCGTAGTTATTACTAAATCTAAAATACTGTCCAACCTCGTAGGTTCCCCAACCTTTTGAATAAGAAAGCTATCCTCGAGAAAATTAATTAAACGATTACCTTCCGCGTCTCCCTGCATTGTATCGTAATTC